>MU227516.1:184996-217802 GCA_018584345.1 Thuja plicata
GTCATATCAGCCTGCCAGTGAAGTTTCATGGCTAGATCAGGTCTAGTTTTGAAGATATTGAAAATTTTCGGTATTGAAAACAGGGTACAGAAACTTTGAGCTCAGTTTTGAAGGCTTTAGAGGCCCCAGATGAGGTCGAAGCATTGTAGAGCGCTTCGTGGCATTTCCGAAATGGGGTTATAATAGTCAATCGGGTCAACTGGTGATGACTTATGGTCTCCAGAAGTTGGGCCACCTGAAATAGCAGAAAATAATTTTTCCTTCAAAATTTTTGGGTTTCAAAAGTTATTTTGAACCGACTTTGATGTATTAAAATGAAAAATAAAATAATTTTAAGTTTGGTCGGCCCTAAGGGCTAAATTTTTGGAACCTTCTCGGGCGGTGGAAATTGCCTATATAAAGAAGGCCGGTAGTGTTGTCTTAGGCAGTTTGGGACAGTTCTGGGTGGATGGGAGTAATAATTCGAGGCTTTGTCCTACCGAATATTGTAAGTGAAATGCCCATGTGGCTTTGCATATTGTAATTCTGAAAGTTTGTAATTCCACATTCGTGGAGATAATAAGAAGCCCATTTTTCTGTTCTTGCAAATTGTTGTTGTTTCTCTATTTCTGTTATGTGTTTGTGGCATTAAGGGGAGCACCCTTCATCAGTTATGCCAAGCATTTTAAAAAGAGATGCAAATTGAATTTGAGATGTCTATGTTTGGTGAGATAAAAATTTTTGTTGGCTTAAAAATATATCAAATGAAGAACGGTATCTACATTACTCAATCAAAATATGTCAAGGAGATACTAAATTTTTTTGGGATGGAAGATTCAAAACCAGTGATTACACACATGGCTACTGGATAGAAGTTAACAAAAAATGATGATACAAAAGAAGTAAATCAAACCCTTTATAGGTCAATGATTGGAAAGTTGCAATATGTTGTGCACATTAGACCTGATATTGCACTGGCTATTGGAATTATTGCAAGATTTTCTGCCAATCCCAAGGAAACATATGATGGAAGTAAAAAGAATTTTGAGATATTTGAAGGGTACAGAGGATTATGGTCTGTATTCCAAAAAGAATGACAAGTTTGAACTTAGAGTCTATACTAATTCTGATTGGGCTGGAAATTTGGATGATAGAAAAAGCACCACAGGTGGCGCATTTCTTTTGGGGAAAAGATTGGTTTCATGGACAAGCAAGAAATCGAATTGCACCTCACAATCTGCAGCTAAAGCTGAGTATATGGCAGCAGCAGTTAATTGTTCTAATATTGTGTGGTTGAAGATACGGCTGAAAGGTATGAAAGAGGAGATCACAGAACCAGTTGTCATATATAGTGATAACACGATGCTATTAATATTTCTAAGAACCATGTGATGCACTCTAAGAAAAAGAATATAGCTATCAAGTATCATTACTTGAGGGAGCTAGTTCAAGACAAAGAAGTGAGACTAGAATATGTACATACTAAGGAATAGTTGGCAGACATATTTACAAAAGCACTACCCAAGGATGCTCATGAGTATCTATGAGGTAAATTAGGGGTGATTCCCATAACTAAGGCTAATTAGTTATGTATGGAAGTTTTGCATCAAATGTTATAATGAGAATATTTGAAACATTGATGCACAGGAGGTCACACTTTAGGATAATTCCTAAAGCTATGAAAGGAAGACAAGGACAGAAAGGAGGATCAGTCATAAGCAATATGATAGGAACAACATGATACAAAGTTTAGAATAGAATAATCTACATGATGAAGATGTCAATGTCTTTGGCATTGTTCTTAAAGAGGGAGAGATTACTGAGTTTACTACAAAAATGAAAAGTGGGAGAGATTACTGAAAGAGGGAGTCTACAGATGAACAAAACCATAAATATTTAAGTGTGATTACAGACACATAGGGAGCAATATTTTACAAGATGAGAATCAGAATGAAGCTAAGGACATTAATGAATATTTTTTCATATCATGGAACGCTGGCAGACTTTTTGGATTGTATGGTAACTATGGTTAGAAAATTATTGTTTTAAAGTTTAGTGTTTCCATCAATGCCAAAGAGGGAGATTGTTGGAAGGCTACAATGTAGAAAAATTTTGTTTTGTCATTAATGTCAAACCTTAACTAGTGAGACTATTTCTATCTGTTTGAGTACCATATCTATTGATTGATGAAGAACATTTGAAGGTAAGGATAACAAGAAGACCGACTGAAATGGTTAAGTTATGGATAAACTACTGTATAGTCAGAAAATGGAAGCACTTCCATGATAGACTATTTTATCCTTCTAGGTAATTGGTTTGGGGTCATGTCAAGCACCTTGAATGGGTTCCTGACTTTGATCTGGCTTTCCCCTACTCTACCCCATCTTCTACTTCTCTCTAGCCTATTTTTGGCCTCCTGAATTACAGATTTGAGATTCTTGACCTCAGGGTCAAGGTTGAAATTTTAGGTCTAGGTCAAACTATACCATGACCTAGGTCAAGGTCAACCTAAACCTTGACCTAGGTCAAGGTTTACCTCAACCTTGACCCAGGGTCCAAATTTCAAAATCCCACAGTTTTCAGATGTCGGGCTTTGGAAAAAGTTAATTCCCACTTTCAGGTCAGCTGTTTCAGTCTTCAGAACAAAAAATCCTCAATTATATTTAACATAGGTCCACTTCTAGGGGCATGGGTCCAATTAGGATTTAATTCTCCTATGTCAGCCTCTCTAGAAGATTGTGCCCTAGTTTCATATAAAAGGAATCCTTCTCCTCTCATTTTCTTTAAGTGATCTAAGTGAAATCTAAGCATGAATTGTGAGATCATATGAAATAAGAACTCTCATCAAAGACTTGAAGAGTGAATTCCAAAGGTGAAGAAGAAAGATTTGAAGCACGCCAAGTAGCCATTGAAGCATTCATCCAAGCATCCAAGCATCCATTTTCATCAAAGAGATCCATTGGTGGCCATTGAAGGATTCAAGCTCCATGGAGCCCTCTTGTTGAAGATTTCTTCATCTCCAAGCCTCTTCCAATTCAAGAACCCATTCAAGATTGGTCTTGAATATATACAAGAAATTTATTGAAGACACCCTACATTCCAATATTCCAACATTCTACATTCTACATGCTACATCCATACTTGTGGATTCAAGGATTCGAATCCTCCACAAGGAATTTTACATGAGAAAGGTGAATTGTTTCATTTACTTTGTTTATTTCTACAACTTCAATTATATATTTGAGGTTAATTCCAAAACTAGGGCTTGACCAAGGCAAACTCCTCCCCCAAAAAACAACCCATTTTTCTTGCAGGTATAGGTTCGAAACAGTAGATCTGGATAGAGATTCAGATACCCTTTTCAAAAAACTTTTAGGATCCGAAAAAAAAAATTTGATCAGAGACTTTTTATGTCGACCTTGACCTAGGGTGGAATAAGAAATTCTAGAAAATGGTGAAATTAACTTGAGGGTTAGAATTGGAACTATCTTAGAATGGAAAAATATTTTTGGGTTTTGTTCATCTCTGTATTTTTGTTCCAAATTCGGTCTCAGTTTTTCCATAAACTTGACACAGGCTTCGAAAAACAACATTCTTCAAATCTACTATATTTCAAGGTTAGTACATTTCTTCTATCTATTTCAATTCAAATCTTTAATCAATCTAAATCTTTCACATTCTCATGCACATTTCAAGAGGGAAACCTAAGATCACCTTCTTTATTCTTGCTTTCCAATAGATTGATTCATTTGTGCATTGATCCTTTTGGGTTAATCAATTTGGATCATTCTATTGTGAATTTGAGAATAAGGGGGAGCATTTTGTGTAGCCCTCCACACTCAAATTCAAATGTAAAGGCATAAACAAACATCTCTTATAGATATAGGATTTAATCCAATCTTTTTATCCTTTACATTTTGGTGAACCCGCGATAGACAACTCTTTCTTTTTGGTGTTAGATTTACATATTTTTTGCATGCATATTAGATTAGCTTTCTTTTATGTGCTTGCATTTTACTTTCAAAAATTAAAATCAACTCTTTACTTTATAAATTAGTTCATTTAAATTACATTGGTGTATGAGCTTTACCACTTCTAGTCCTACCTATAGTATCTCGGTTAGAAGAAGTTGTAGACTCACGGGTTCCTTTGATCCCGTATCTTCCTCTCCTTTCTGTAGGAACCTGAAAGACAACTTGAATACTCATGATTCCAATCCTTATATGGACCATAACTCTTCCCACTCATCTCATGATGAGGAGGATGCTTTAAGAGTTCCTCCTGAACAAGTGCAAAAAATTTCAACCAAACTTGATAAAATGGGTAATTGGCTTATTCAAGAAAACCATAATCAAGATTCCATTCAAGCTCTAGAGTCTCTTAAGAAATTCCTTCATGATAGTGATCAAGGTGTTAATTTCTTGTCTGGTATCACTCATCTTGTGCATTCAAATGTTAAAACTTTATCTCAAGAGGCTCAAGATCTAGGATATACTCCTCCTATCACTAGTCAAGGACCTTCTTTGATTCCTTTACCTAGCATTCCTACTTATACTCCTTCTTTTATGATTACATCTCTCCCAATTGCATCTATTCCTGTGAGTGTTCCTCTAGTATCTTTACCTACCTCACAACATTCATATTATAGTGTACCTTTTAATTATACTAATCATATTCCAACCGTGGTTCCAAGTGTTGCACCAGTTGTGTCTTCTATTCTTGCTGCTTCCTATAAATTTCCTAGTGTTCCTAACTTTCCTATGCCACCTGTTTCTTCTAATGATTCCACAATTATTAGTTTGGCTCAGACTGTGTCATCTTTACAATAACAACTTGCATCATTAACTCAATCCAATTTTAGCATTCCTACATGTTATATGGGTAGTCCCTTATCTTTAGACATTATCCGTGCTACTATTCCTCAACAAGCCGATATGCCTCATCTAGAGAATTACAATGGTAAAGGTGATCCTATCACTCATGTTAAAACATTTCAAATCCTTTGTAGTGATTATGCTCATGACCATAGTATTTTAGCTAAGCTATTTGCTAGAACCTTTCGTGATAAGGCTTTGTAATGGTATTGTTCTTTACCTCCTTACTCCATTGATTCTTTTAATAAACTTGCTAATGCCTTAATTCAACAATTTCAAAATAACATTGGTCCGCAAGTTTCCTTAACTGATTTAATGCATTTCAAACAAAACATTAAGGAAAAATTGACTAATTTCATTGCTAGATTTAAGCATTTGCATGCTCAGATTTCTTATCCTATTCCTTATATTTATATTCAACACATGTTTATTTCAAATTTACAACAAGATATTAGAGATAATATTCTTCTTACTGAATTTACCTCTTTTCAACAACTTTGTGCAGCACTTCATCATTATCAATTACAAGTGAGTCAGTTTGAGAGAAACACTCTAATGGCTCCTGTTCCAGTTGATAAGAGTGATAATTCTCCTAATCCTAATAAATTTTAGAAACCTAACAACTACATCAAGATTAATAAATAGGTGAATGCGGTTGCTAATCAAGTTGTTGTTGTATCTCACAATGCCACTTCTATATCCACTGCCTTCCATATGAATCGTAGGTTTACTCCTCTCTCTGAATCTTTACATTCCCTTATGAGTAGGTTGTTAAGTACTAATATGATTACTTTTCTTCCTATTCAACCTCTCCTTCCTACTACAATAGCTTCAAAATCCTTTGATTCCAAAGCTATTTTCCAATACCATAGCCAGAATGGCCATGATACTGAAAAATGTTATTCTCTAAAGCATAAGGATCAAGACTTAATTGATTCCAATGCTTTATTTGTTGATAATATTGATAGTAATGGAAATAAATCTATCCTCCTAATCAAAACCTTCAAATCTACATGAATCCTCTACCTACACATGATACTAATACTATCACTCAACCATCTTCTGTGGATATCGCTTATGATTCAAAGATGGATGATCTTAATCACATTGTTAATCATGTGGAGAGAGTTGTTGTATCCCAACATATTGTTCAAGATCCTTCGCCTCCACCCCAACATCTAGTTCTACCTAAACCTCAAAAACAAACTAAGCATAAATGACCTCGGGAACTTTTAATTACCTTTGATGATTCTGAGATTGTTAAAGCTCCTGATGGTCCCCTTTATATTTATGCTAGGATTGCTAAGATACCTACACATGGTTTTCTTATTGATCCTACATCTTTAATCAATGTTATTATTAAGGAAAATCTTTTTATGAAATGCCTACAACATGATTATTATGATCCATTAGATGCATGGATCCAAACTTATAATGGTTTTCTCTATCTTGCACTTGGTTGAAATTTGTGGCAAGGTCGTAGATACTACCTTCATTATTGTTCCTACTTCTGATCAATTTCAAATTAAATTTGGTTTACCTTGGATAACTGCTATGCATGCTATTGCTTCTCCTATTCATAAATGTCTTAAGTTCATTCATAATGGAGAAGTAAAAATGATTAATCATAATTTCTATCAACCGCCCAGGCCTATAGATTGGGCTACTCTTGATTTATTTTGGTCCTCATTACCTTACTCATGTCCTCCTCACCCTGATAACCTTTTTCGCTCATATCAAGCCTATAAACATCGCAAGATAGTTGAGTTAAGCATGCCTCGGATAGATCTCAACCATGGTCTTTTGTCAACTCCTTCTATACCTCCTTTATCCATTACTGCTAATTCTATTATTCAACCTCCCAGTATTGCTCCTTATCCTACTGTGAATCCTATCAATCCTCTTATAGAACCTATGAAAGAATTAGTGGTTATTCCTCCTAGTTCTCCACATGTGTCAAACAAATCAAAATGGAATAAATCTGCTAATGAACATCATAAGAAGCATCGAGCTAATGCTAGGGCCCATGCTTCTCTTCTTCAAAACTCTTTATCTTCTTTTGATCAACCTATGCCTGATGTGGTGGAAGAAGCTAATATTCACAATGATTTTAAGATGAATGAGTATGATGATCCTATTTGCATCTTAGATCCCATTTCAATTAATCTTGATGAGGAGGATACTTTAGATGATCCTATTGATCTTAGTGATGAATATGAGACCATTGATATTGACATTGATTTACCACATATGCTTTCAACTCAATTAATAATCACCCCTAGTATCGAGCAACATGATTCTCAAGAGGATCCTTTTTTGGAACTAGCTATTATTCCTACTGTATTGGATATAGACCCTCTTTCAATTTTTCCACCTTCCCTAGATGATATAAACCGAGATGGGGAAAGTAGGCGATGTGCCTTATTGGCTTATCCTTTATGGTAGCCCTTTTTGTGTTTGCATGCTATACTATGCTTCTCTCCTAATGTGTTTTCTAAATGTTTGTTAGACTCTTTTATACAACCCTTGTCACTTTGTTGGTGCAAGGTGATAAAGGAATAAAACATGTATAATTCCTCTATATGTATCTTAATTCTTCTATATGTTGTTTCCATGTTATGTTGTACTTGTGCTATTATTCGTAAATGTTTTCCTTGTATAGTCTGCTTGGATCTACAATATGGTAGCACTAATTCTTTTTGGTCTCCATATTGTGGTCCAAAAAGACTCTTCTTCATAACACTTGAGTGTTCTTTCCTCCATTGTGATTGTAGTTTACTTTCTTTCAGGAATGATGTTAATTCATTTGCAATAATATCATATTTATATGTACATGTTATCTTATGATCATATTGACCCCATAGTAGGTAGTTCCCTTCTGTGTTCTTTGTATGTTTATGTGATATTTCCCATGATTTGTCTTCATTTAGGGGCATCTCATAGTGAAAACATAATCAGTAGAGTTTTTTATGTTTCCGTTCAAGCCATTTATCCTGTTAAAGTGTTAGAAATGACTTTAATGTGGGGGCATACGCTCTACTCACCTTTTGTACACATGCGCGTTCAAAATATTTTCAATACTTAAAACTTTTTCCCTTTATGGATTAAAGGCTAATCCTTAAAGCATGGACATTTTACTTTTTTTAGGATCTCTTGATCCCTCGAGTTTAAAATTAGATGGATCTCTTGATCCCGCCAGTTTCAATATACAATGTTTTGATCTCTTAAGGTTGGAAGGTGTCCTTAAGAGTGGATCTCCCTGATGGGTTGACTAGTGAGTAGCCACATCCACCAGGTGGTTCAAATCCATCTTTCCAATTATGTTTTTTTTCTTCTCTTGTATGGTTCACAATGGGACATAAGTTCTTATTGGGCAAGGTAACCATACCCTCTCTCTCTCCTTAATTGGTGATGTCTCTTTTAACGTGATCTTAGGGTTGATAAATACTTAAGTCCCTTGGGGGCTTGAGGATTTCTTTGTCTCTTTATAATTCCAATAAGATTATCTATTCTTAAAGTTCTCCTTTACCAAGAGTTTACATTGAGTCCATACTCTTGCTAAAGTAGGGGCTAAATGTATAGTCAGAAAATGGAAGCACTTCCGTGATAGAATGGTTTAGCCTTCTGGGTAAGTGGTTTGTAGTCATGTCAAGCACCTTGAATGGGTTCCTGACTTTGATTTGGCTTTCCCCCTATTCTACCCCATCTTCCACTTCTCTCCAACCTATTTTTGGCCTCCTGAACTGTAGATTTGAGATTCTTGACCTCAGGGTCAAGGTTGACCTTTTATGTCTAGGTCAACCTCATCCCTGACCTAGGTCAAGGTAGACCTTGATGCTGACCTAGGTCAAGGTCAACATCAACCTTGACCCAGGGTACAAATTTCAAGATCCCACAATTTCCGGATGTTGGGCTTTGGAAAAAGTTAATTCCCACTTTTGGGTCAGCTATTTCGGTCTTTGGAACAACAAATCCTCAATTATATTTAACATATATCCAATTCTAGGAGCATGGGTCTAATTAGGATTTAATTCTCCTATGTCATCCTCTCTAGAAGATTGTTCCCTAGTTTCGTATAAAAGGAAGCCTTCTCCTCTCATTTGCTCTAAGTGGTCTAAGTGAAATCTAAGCATGAATTATGAGATCATATGAAGAAAGAACTCTCATCAAAGACTTGAAGAGTGAATTCTAAAGGTGAAGAAGAAAGATTTGAAGCAAGCCAAGTATCCATTGAAGCATTCATACAAGCATCTAAGCATCCATTTTAATCAAAGAGATCCATTGCTGGTCATTGAAGGATTCAAGTTCCATGGAGCCCTCTTGTTGAAGATTTCTCCATCTTCAAGCCTCTTCCAATTCAAGAACCCATTCAAGATTGGAGTTGAAGATCTACAAGAAATTGATTGAAGACACCCTACATTCCAACATTCCAACATTTTACATTCTACATGCTACATCCATACTTGTGGATTCAAGGATTTGAATCCTCCACAAAGACTTTTACATGAGCAAGGTGAATTGTTTCATTTACTTTGTTTATTTCTCCAATTTCAATTATATATTTAAGGTTAATTCCAAAACTAGGGTTTGACCAAGGCAAACCCCTCCCCTGAAAAACAACCCATTTTTCTTATAGGTACAGGTTCAGAAAAATAGATCTAGATGGAGATTTAGATACCCTTTTTCGCAAACTTTCAGGATCCTAAAATAGAATTTCAATCGGAGACTTTTTTGGTCAACCTTGACCTAGGGAGGAATTGGAAATTCTGGCAAATGGTGACATTGACTTGCAGATCAGAATTGGAACTATCTTAGAGCAGAAAAATATTTCTGGGTTTTGTTCATCTCTGTGTTTCTGTTCCAGATCCAGTCTCAGTTTTGTAGAAACTCAACACAGGCTTCAGAAAATAGTATTCTTCGAATCTACTATATTTCAAGGTTAGTACATTTTTCCTATCTATTTCAATTCAAATCTTTAATCAATCTAAATATGTCACATTCTCACACACATTTCAAGAGGGAAACCTAAGATCACCTTCTTTATTCTTGCTTTCCAATAGATTGATTCATTTGTGCATTGTTCCTTTTGGGTTAATCAATTTGGATCATTCTATTGTGCATTCGAGAATAAGGGGGAGCATTTTATGTATCCCTCCACACTCAAATTAAAATGTAAAGGCATAAACAAACATATTTTATAGATATAGGATTTAATCCAATCTTTTTATCCTTTACAACTACAAGGGTACTTGATCATTTGACACATTAGCAAAGTAATGTGTTGTTTATCTTTTGATGATAGTTTACAGATAACAGTTTATGCTGAGCAAAGTTTGTGATGACCGAGCACCAGTGAATTATTGAGGAATCCAGTAACGACTGAATGGAAGAAAACAGTATTGGCCGAGCGTTAGTATTTTGGTGATTGTTGAGATTTGATATCTTTGGCCGACATAATTGAATTTATTGGGATATGTGAAGTTAGTTATGGATAAGTATGATTGGTCCACATTATTTAAATGCACGGGTAACTGTAATTAATGCATGGATTCAAGAATTAATTTGTGATTGCATTGGAGAAGAAAATTAAATGTAACTGATGGAAAGGTCCATTGGATCTAACCTAACCTAAGATCTACGATCTTGATTAAGCAAAAAAAGATTTATTTGGCCTAGATGAAGAGGTATAAGATAACCTCAAGAGGTTATTTCAGAAATACAGCATGAATGGAAGTGTATGCAAGAGGATTTCATGGTTAATTGACTGATTGTCTTGATCTAGCAAAGAAGGCTAAGCAAAGAAATAGAGAGAGATTGCTTGACAGATTTCCAAGCAGATCTGGAGATTGAAATGAGAATGGAGGCCACTCAGTGAATTAGCATTAGAGCTGAATTGGATACGGATTTGCAAAGTAAGTTGTATGTATCAGATCACACCTATTGATTAATTTTTAACCATTGTATTAGATAAAATCCTTTAACCAGGTTGACCTGGTGTAGGAGAACACCAGGGATAACTTTAAGAAACCCCCTCCTAGGAAAAAGTGTAAAATCCTAGTGAATCGTACATTAATTTAGGGGAAAAATTTTATTGATCATGGCAAATTTTTTTCCAAATTAGAAAAATAATATAAAGGCGTAGGCAATTTTTTCCCTCCCGAATGAAAATTCTATAAAATCCTGACAAATTATAAATTAATGGGGGGAAAATATATAATATATGAGGTGAATTATTGTCTTGTGAAGGAAAAATAAATATTTTATTTGGTGATTTTCAAAAGATGGGACTCGTCAATGCATCATGTGGGCCAACGCCAACTAATATTAAATGTCTTATTTGAGACCGTTTTATTATCCTAGATCAATGGCTGAGGTTTAATCTCAGCCCAATTTTGGCCCAATTTTGTGAAGGAAACAAAGTTTTCCAAGAAGTCACCTGAATAATGTGTTGACGGAGTTCTGCTAACCAAGTCTGCCAACAGTCATGATTTGTCACTGGGTTTCAGGGATACCGGCCAACTCCGCCTACAAAGGTTTTCTGGGAGAATTATATTCCCCAAGCCTTCAAGCACCTAGGTGTCAGGTCACAACGGTGCAGGGCTCGGTTGGGGAGAAGTGACTATTTTCGAGGGGGATGCTGGTTTCTTCAACTCAAAACCTCCAGAGATTCAATATAGTAAGGTTTCCCCTAGCATTATACACTTAGCAAATAAAGCTAAAAAGGAACCTGCAGGGTTAGAAGTATTTCATCTAACAATAGTCATGCTAAAATATCCAGAACATCAATAATACTCTGATAGACTACACTAAATACCGAAGAAATACATAACCATCAGCCAGCATTTTATCAATAGCGGGGATAAAGAGGTCATTAATCTACTTTAACATATCAGAGTAGAAGACATAAAGAACATTAAAACATGAAATACCATTAACTCTGAAGCAAGAATGCCAACAACATCATTGCCGAGAATTCTTCCTTCTTTATTAATATTCCTTCCAGTAAGCACTGGTGTGTGATACAATGGTGGCTCTAGGGGAGCATCTAACTACTGAGAACAGAACAATGGAGCATTGAGATCTGCAACTTGAAAAAGAGAAATCACTTTGCTATTGCTATGGACAAAAAAATCATCAATTTCACCGACCCTTGGAAATGGGCCGGATCGGCTATTTATACCACTCTTTTCTAACCCTAACCCTATTTACATCAAGTTTCAATAAAATACAATATCTGGGGGCTGGTACTACCTACGCCACCCTACAAAAGACCTAAAGACGGAAAAGGTCTGCCAGGTTAGAAGAATAAGACAAGAATATACGTCAAAAGAATTGGCCTTGAGGAGAGAGCCAAAAAAGAAAAGAAGGAAGTAGGTCCCCCGGGGACTGAGGCTACATGCCTCATAAATGGGAAATGCGGCGCCCTGTCTCCAATGTGCCAGGTGTATCTTTGAATGACACCTCGAGAAGACCACCCTGTCAGAAAACCAACTGCCAAGCCGATGCCCCTTGATGTATCCAACTACCTTCTGACAGCCTTTATTAACCACTTCTGAAAGTGACCGGTCGGCCTCGGGGACCGAGACATGGATTACTTTGAAAGAATACAAAATTTTAGATCTGGGACTCTGGGATCTGGGAACTTACGTCCCAAAAAGAATAAAGAATACTCAATGTGAGTTTTCCCCAGCCTCCGGAGAAAGCTCAAGGTTGCTTATTGTCGTTGAAAGCCTAGAGGAGGCGGGAAATGCCATCTTCATCTATATCTTTCAGGCTAGCCCTCCTGTGCTTGGCCAATTCAACTTGTTCCCCCAGGTCTGGAATATTTTCTTTAAATTCATCCGCCATCCTTGCCACGTCATGACCTTTGAGTATCATGCTGGTTAATTTTGCCATCTGGGCACCATCTATCCCCTCCGGAGATTGATACCGGGACTTCATTATTTCATCAAAACTCCCCAAAACTAAATCTTTGGGGGTGCATGTATCTGTGCTAAGGGGATCATCCCCTGAAGTCTTTATTACATAAGACTTGTATAAATTAGAAGAATATTTTACAGTATTTACCTTTTCTTGCAAGGACCCTACCAGTTGCTTGGTTACCTCCAATGTGAGGTCAAGTCTGGAGTGATGGGTTCTTACAAAATCAAATGATTCCTCACCCAGAATTCTGGATTCAAAAATTATATCTTCTCCCAAGGTGAGGAGCTCTTCGAGCTCCACCTTCCATGCCTAGTAATTTTTGGCATCACCCTCCCACTGCTCAATAAGTGTTTCTGCCTGATGAATAACTTGCCAGGCCGTGTATAGATCTGGGAGGGTGGACGCCAGGAAACGCCGGTGTTTTCTATTTGCAGGGCGACCCACTCGTCCACTGCTTGGGCTTTCTTTTTCATTACTCGCAGGGAGTCTATGTCACTCTGCGGTAGCTCTTCTGATGTGGAGGTCTCCGGAGGAGCGACATTGATGGGTCAGGCCAGCTCAGTAAGCAACCCCATAAGATTTGCATTCTTTTCCTTCTCAGCTTTGAGCCTCTGGGCCTCCTTTTCATATCAGGCTTCCACTACCCTGGTTGCCTCCTTTAGCAATTCTACCTCACCTTGCTTTCCCCTTTTTCCTAGGGATACCTATGCAACATTGTAATCTGCGAGGTCCACAATTTCTTCATCGGCGTCTGGGGGAGGTGTTGCCACAACGGCAACTGTTTCTCCGCTCGGCTTAGTTCATAGAGTGTGAACTGTCTGGGCTTTCTTTGCCTTTGGTGGGGCCTGAACTTGGGCCATCATTTCGGTCAGGGAGAGAGGAGTCACCGGAGCGGACTGAGCCTTTCTCTTCTTGCTTTCTACCAGCCACAGAGGTGGGAGAGGTGGCCTTCCTGCCAGAATTTGTTCTTCTAATTCTTTCCCAGTGTCCTGTGGCTGTTGCTCCTCAGCAATGTGGACCTCATCCATTCCTCTCCCTGCCTTGACTTCTTCCGCAGCAACATTCTTCTCAATCTCCATCTCCTCAGCCTGGTCCTGTATGTCTATCACTGGGTCTGGACCCTGGTAAGCTTCCTCAGGGATTTCTTCTTGAACCTGCTCCTCTTTTTCTTGTTGTTCTTCTGCCAGGGGCTCTTCTTCTATCGACACCTCTTTTGGCAATAGGGGAGGTGTTGGGACAAGATTTAGAGTTTGGGCCACCGTGATCACCTGCCCAAAAGAGGATCACAGGAGTGGCCCTTAGAACGTAGTGGCTGGGGTTACGGTTATTCCTGAAGGTCCGGTTTCCCCAGTGGATGCCATTTGTTCACTTGGTTTTTGTTGGTCCACTCCCAGACCTTGCATTTCTTAAGCCCTGGAGATAATCTCCGGTTCTAGCTCCTTTTCTTTCATCTGCTGCTCTTGCCCTTGTGCAGGCTCTTGTTCAATGTCTTCTTGCTCTGCAGCCCCTTGTTTCACCCCCGGGACTTCTGCCCCTACTTTTGTATTGTCCCCCTGCAGGTTACCGAACTCATCGGTCGCAAATACATCAAATTCTTCTTCCAAAGGGGGACTGGCCGGGACCTCTGCAGGCTCTGTTTCTTTTTCCGGCTCTGGGGAACTGGAAGAAATAATCTCCACTTCTTGGGGGAGGGATGCCTCCGGCGCTGGTTCTGCCTTAGGCTTTTTGTTGAGCTTTTTCTTCTTCCGGGTAACCAGAGGGGGTCCCGCATCTCTTATTTCCGCTGCTTCCAGCGGATCCACCCCCGTTGCCTTGACCATTAAGGCTGCCAATGACAGGGAGGAAGGAGGACGAAGTGGCCCGGTCATAAGTGGTGGGGTGGCCAGCTTCGTTATTAATTGCTCCCTCATTTGTTGGGAGGCCGCCACCGACTTTTTTATTTGTTCTGCGATGGGGACTTCTTGTGTAGAAGGGGTTGTAGCTATTCTTTTTCCCTTATCTGCCCCCTGTGAAGAAGTCTCGACCCCCATGGTCATTTTAGGTACCGGCGGCGGAGTTAACTTTGGTGCCGGCTAGGCTGCTCAGCAGGTACTCCCGGGGAACACCTTCTTGAAGTAGGTGTGGCTTCTCTCAACCACCTCTCGAGTGAATTCTTCAATAGCAAGCCCTTCCTGAGCGGCCCAATTTACTGGTGGAAGGGCCTTCTTATTGATCTCCTTTTCTTTGTACTGGGGGTCGACGGTGGGGGCGGCGTCTGAGAAGTCTGCCAAAAACTTTCAGAGCTTCAATTTATGCATCATACCGGCTGTCATTCTGACATGGTGCCTACTCCGCACCTCCACATCATCTTGGCAATCTGTCCAGAAGTCCTCTATGTGTATGCGATGGGGCTCTGAAGCCCGGGGAATTGCCGTTGCAATTCTGCCATGCGGATCAAAAAATTTCCGTGCTAGATAGAATTCTTATAAGTTAAAACTTCTTAGCTCATTGTCTGCCTCCTTTGCGGTGGCCAGACTGCATGTGTAGTTCCCACAGGTGATTGGGAATGAGATGTTTGGGATCTTCTTGAGGGTGAAGAAGGCATGCACCTCCATTATTTGTCTGCAATATTTCAACAGCACGATCTTGTCCCCACAATGTTTGGGCAACAAGTAGGGTTTCTCAGAGAAGCCAATGACCCTAATGTATGTATGCTGCTAGAACTAAATATAGTAGTGTCCGTAACTACGGACTAACTTCATCACCTCGGTGGACAGGCGGTATCCGGCATCCGGGGTGGGTGTTAGCAGATGGTAGTAAATGAATGCGTCATTTACCCGACGAAGCTGGGGAAGCTGGCCTCCCATTGAATCTGTGGGAAATGGTCCCACGGTGCCTTTTGTCCCAGGCCAATCCCGAGTACTCCGTCCGTAAGCAGGCCGTGGGAATGGGGTCTCTACTGCGTCAGGGCCCAAAAAATATAAGAAGACATCTAGAAATTCTTCTTCCGGTTCAACTGCTGGAACTGGGAGTCGACGTGGTTGGAAATTATTGTCGCCTAATCGAAGAATTCTCCCTTGGTGGAGATGCCGAGGAGGAAATAGTACATCCATTTGGAAAACTCCTGGGCGGAGGGTTTCCCAAAGACCCGAGCTAATGCTATCATTCCCATTTGGATGCTCTCCTTGAATTCAGAGCGGGGAATCTCTATCTTCATTCTCTTTGGGTCCCTCTTTGGGGCCTTAAGCCAGTGGGTATTCATATATACCCGGGAAGCGTCCTCCAGCTATGTAAACTAAGTCAGGGCATCGGTCCTTGTAACCACCGTAGCCCTATCAAATTGTGAGATACCTAGGCTTGCCTGGAATGTGACTGGGTCGAGGGACACCAGTGGAGTGGGATATCCTGTGGGTTCTGCAGCTGCGAGCATGACGGCCCAGACAGAGGAGTTGTAGTTGTTTGCTAGTGTTAGGATAAGCTCCAGAGATTGCACGGAGCATGGGAAATAGGCTACCCGGAGGATTCTGAGCCCCCGACGTTGATTGCTAACTGGTCTCCAGCCTGTCGCTAGATGTGCATTATCTTCACCAAAGCTTACATTTCTGCCCAAGTTCTGACATTGGTGTCGGTCATCAATTTTACCTTGGACTCACTCTTTGAGCCCACGATGACATTATCCTATACAAAATTCATAGTGAGGGGCAGTTTTTTCCAGGGCCTTTTCTATTTTGGACTTTACGGCGGCCCTAGTCTCTATTGCGGTCGATAGTTCTAGGCTTCCGGATGGAGATGACGCAGATGCCTCAGACATGTTTGGAAGATAAACTCTGGGAACCTGCAAAGCAAAGCAACTGTCAGAACATGTTTATCAAAATAATCATTTCGGGGTCCGGATATCTTACCACCGTGGTGTTTGCCTTCCTGAAAAGTTAGTATCATGTAAAGGTAACTGAAAAGCAAAATATATCATAAACTCAGATCTTCATTACACATCCGGGTCTGGGGAATTTAATCACACTTGGTGAAGACACAAGATGGATGGTGGTAAGAGGTCCGAGGCCCAGAGAAATGACCATTAGCAAGGATGTATGAAAAGGCAAGTTGTCAAGCCCACGTGGGCGCCACGTGCGTAGGTATTAAATGGATGTGATGGCAATGACGGTGGAGCCAACTGTCCGAACATGCGAGAAGGGAAAGCCACTTGGCTGGAATTGATTGTGCGCATGGGACGTAAATGAGGTTCTGACAGACTTCATGGAGGAGAGAGAAAACCACCTATTTGAAACTGGCTGAGAGCCAAGTTTCAAAAAGGTGGTTTTCTACCCCGAAGCAAGTTTAGAGGCGGAAAACTAGAAGCAGAGGCGACTCGAACATCTGGCCAAGCCACTAAGAAGGATATACATGGAGCTAAGGGATATATACATAGAAATGAGGGGATATACAGGGGCTACATACAAGTATATACATATATAGACGAGAATACAACGTAGGGCGACGCCCGCAGGGAAACCAGACAAGGTGGAAACATATATACAACTTATTTATACTATTTACATACTTTTTACAGATAAACAACTTCTGCACAGAGGGTGGACAACCCTCTGGCAGAGCCGACCCACCAACGGGCGGAAAAACCAGAAGACAAAGAAACAAAACAAAACCAGACAAACAAAAACAAAATGAAAACTGAAGGAAACCAGAGCAGACAACGGAAACCAACCTAAGAACGTAGAAGGTGAAGGAAAGAGAAGGGTTACCGAGGGAGCTCTGCAACAGCTTGAGTTGTCAATCGGTCAAAATCACCACCATGAAGCACTCATACTTGCCTGAGAACGATTGAAAATGTTAATCGTTGATTATCGTGAACTCTCTGTAAATGCTCTGTTAATCTCTTTGAAATCATTCTTTAATTCGCTCTAAGTGCTTGGAATTTTTAAGCGGGGTAAGTGTGAAAGTGACAGATGACTTCTATTTATACCCGTGATAAAAAGGTAATCCTCCTCCTTCCGGCAATCTCTGGACAAGCAAAACCTCCGGATGCCGAGCCTGGGGATTCCTCGTGATGATGTCCTTAAGAACATCATGGCGAAGAATCCCGGAGTCTGGAATTTGGTTCCCACCGAAGGACAACCTCTGGGACTGGAGTCCCGGAGGTGAAAACCAAATGACAAACAAAACACCCCACCGGGGAAGAAATCCCCAGAGAAAGAAAATAAAAAGGGAAAGAAAGACAAGGCAAAGCCGCAAGCAAAAGAAAACAAAAGAAAAAAAGGAGGACCCAATATTTTATACACAAAATGTAGGGACGGGGATGCAGGGCATAAAAAATAGCGACTATCTGGGACAAATGCCTTAGCGCATTTGAGAACCATAGAATCTCTGGTTAGCAAAATTGGAACAAGCCGCCCATCGGAGCGTCTGACAGGAAAAGAGCAACATATCCGAGAGAATCCAATCACATAGGAGTCAGTCTGTAGTCCTTCATCAGTGGTGTCGTGTGTGCTTTGGAAGGAAATCAAGCTGATGACCTCTGGAAGGAATAGAGAAGAGGCACCAATTACATCGAACCAGTCATCAATTTTCTCGCTTCCCCCAGAGACCAGAGTTTTATCCCGCTCTTCCTCTTTTTTTATTTTGTTTATTTTTGGGTGGGGAAGGCGATACTTTTTTCACCATTAAGCTTAAGCTTAGCTAATTTTAATGGCGGTACTTCTTTCACCTGTCCACCTATATTTAGATGTTTGAAGAGAGGATAAAACTCCAGACCCAGGGAGAATTTCTTTAGATTTTTAGACGTGGGTCAACCAATCAGTACAATCGATCTACCCCTGGTGTGTCTGATTACTTGTTCCTTATATTATTTGTGTTCACTGATTGCCAGACTCCCGGAGACAACACCCAATGGAGATTGCTCAAAATGCGCCGTAACCTGTAAAATAACCCTAGAGACCAGACCGACTCCACCATGCTAAAGATAGATTCTAAAGTTCACCATGCCGTAGACATTGCACCGGAGGCTAGAGTTATGTGAAGCATTCCAATTCCTGCAAGGCAGAAAAAAATGCCAGGACTGAAAGAAAACCGAAATGAAAACAAAACAGCAAAGAGGACTATCCCGGAGGACAGTCGACAAGACTATTTACAGGGCAGGGTACCTCGTAACGAGGCACCCGAAAGAGATATTTACAAGCGAAAGGCTTTACATATAATACAATTTAGGACAAACTTACCCTACTCAAAATAGTGTTTGAGAAACTGCCCATTAACGGGTAATGCGACAAGTTCCCCAGTCAGGGTGTTGAGGCGGTAAGTATTTTCCCCACAGATTTCTGAGATCAAGTATGGTCCAAGCTAGAGCCGTTAGAACTTGGTATGCTTCCCTTTCTTTTCCTAGGCCTTGTCCCACAATAGGACCAGATCCAAAATCTGAAAAAGCCTTATATTGGGCTCTTCTGTCAAACCATCATTTTACCACTACTTGATGACGCGTGAAATGTTCAAGGGCTGTGTCTCGTTGTTCTTCCATTCAGATCAGATTCAAGAGTCGAACCTCCATAATGTTGTCCCTGTTGCTAAATTCCTGCATAAACTGTAAAACTGGGATCTGTAAATTGACTGGGAACACAGGGTTCTGACCATAAACTAGATGGAACGGGGATGTTCCCAGGGCGGCTTTAATATGAATACAATCCGCCTAGAGGGTGAATTTCAAGTGTTGGTGCCAATCCCAGGGATTCTGTTCTAACAGGTGTTTGATCACTTCAAGTAGATTCTTGTTCGTTGATTCAGCAATGCCATTTCCCTGGGGATAATAGTTGCTGGAGAACTTCAGTGTGATCTTCTGATTGTAAGTCCATTCGAGTAGCTGTGCCGAACAAAACGCCAGACCATTGTCACAAACTAGAGCAAAGGGCATTCCAAATCGTGTGATGATATTTTCTTCTAGGAATTTGATAACTACGTCTGCCATGTTGTTTTTGCAAGATATAGCCTCAAATCACCGAGTGCAGTAATCAATAGCAGTTAGAATGTATCAGTGGTTGGCATACGAGTTGCGGTTGATTTTCCCGATGAAGTCAAATGCCCACTTGGCAAATGGTCTAGCCTCGTAGACCGGTTGTAAAGGCATGGAAGGGTTACGCTCATGATGCGCCGCGGTTTGACAAGTGTGGCATTTTCTGACATGAGTGTAAACATCTTTGAATATATAGGGCCAATAGTATCCGTCACAGATAATTTGATGGGCAGTGGCATCAGCTGAGCCATGCCCGATTCTGAACTTTCCATGGAATTCATCAATCACTTTCATAGCTTGGTCTCTGTTGATGCACCAGAGGTACACTCCCTCATAGTTTCTGCGGTAAAGCATGGAATTTTTTATCATGAAGTGGGCGCTTTTCATCTGCAGGGCACGGCGTTTGTGGGGAGGTAACCCCTCCGGGCATTTGTTTTTTAGTAGCAAGTATACAAAATTGGTGTACCACAGATCTTGGGTAATGGACTCCACCGTGTAAGTCTGACATTCTATGCGGGGAGTCTCTTCTGCCATCGCTCGACTTAGTCCCTAGCCTTGGACTATCTTCATGGGCTGCATCTCTAAGTCATATTCCTGGAGGATGGCCATCCATTTCCCCCATCTCTCGCCCAATTCACTCTGCATCAGCAGAGACTTGACAGCTTGGTCCGAAATGATAGCATGTACTTTGCTCTAGAGAATATAATGCTAAAATTTCTTCACGGCTCGAACTAGAGAAAAGGCCTATTTTTCTAGTGATGAATACTGGACTTTGACATTCTTGAAGGGGGAACTCATGAAAGCTATTGGTCATTCTTCCCCTTCAAATTTTTGGGTCAATACTGCCGCAGCAGAATGCGGCGAAGCAAACGAGTAAATGTAAAATGGAAGGGAATTGTCTGGACTAGCCAGGATAGGTGCCTCCATTATTATTTGTTTGATTTGGGTGAACACCCACTTTGCTTCAGGACTCCACTCAATCTTGGTATCCTTCTTCATCATCTCATTGAGTGGTTTGACTATTTCTGCGAATCCCGTGATGAATCATCTCACGAAGTTGATCTTCCCGAAGAAGGATCGCATCTCTTTCTTGCGGCCAGGCATTTGTAAATTTAGCAATGCTTCAACTCTATTAGGGTCTATGGATATACCCTTCTCAGAGATAATATGCCCAAGAAACTTCCCCTCGGTGACCCCAAATATGCACTTCTTGGGGTTGAGGGATATTCCATACCGGCGATATCTCTCGCAGATCTGACGAGATGGGCGGCATGGTCACGCTTTTCCTGGGAAAAGATGGTCAAATCATCCATGTAGATGATTATGCACCAATTCACAAGGCCCTCAAACACAATGTCCATGGCCTTCTGAAATATAGCCCCTGCGTTGATCAGACCGAAGGGCATTCTTCTATACGCAAACGTTCCCCACTTGGTGGTAAATGCCATTTTCTCTCTGTCTTCACACTTGACCATGACCTGGTTGTATCCTGAGTATCCATCTAAGAAGGACATCATCTGGGATCCATTCACTATCTGCAACACCTCATCCAATGAGGGGAGAGGGTGATTATCTTTTTTAGATGCCTTGTTCAAATTTTGGAAATCCACGCAAAGGCGGATCTCACCATTTTTTTTCCTTACAGGGACCAGGTTGGCAACCCACATAGTATGCCAGATTGGGAAGCTTATCTGAGCTGACAGCAGTTTTTCTACCTCTTGATGAATCAGAGGCTCTATCAGGGGGTTGACTGGTCTTTGCTTTTGCCAAAAGGGCTTAGCATCAGGTTTCAGAGGAATAGTATGGGCCATGATGGATGTGTCGTATGTTTTTAAGTCTTCATAACCCCAGGTAATTATGTCGATGTATTCTTGGAGAACCATGAGAATCTTCTCCTTTTCCTCGAGGGAACAAGAGGTACCGATGTGAATGATCTTTTCTTCACCGGGCTGGCCGATGTTAACTTTTTCAAACCTTCCTCCCTCAGAGGAGGATGACACCTTCTCACGGGCCCGAGGGTCCGAGTTGAAGATTCGTTCCAGTGAAACCATCCCTTTTGGGATGGTGTTAGTGGGAAAGTCCATGATCCCATCATCTTCATCACCCTACCCAGTATCATCATGGTCTCGTTCCTCCACTATCTGATCCTCAAAGACACCAACATTCACCATGAAGGCCAGGATATGTTGATTGTCTTCAAAAACCTGAAAGTGGGTGACATTGTCTGGGATAGACGGGGTAGGGACCATCTCAACTGAAAATCTCCAGAGTCGCGAGCCGGCCATTGGCTCAAGTGTGTTGGCAGAAACGGCGAGGGCGTCTGGGACATAGTTCCGTCACTGGGGAATAAGGTCAATGCCAAAGGCATCGAAATCTTTGATAAGGCTCCAAGCCTGGTTGTGGTATGCGGCCAGCCTTTTGTTGTGACATGTGTATTGACTCCGGACTTGTTTAACAATCAACTTTGAATCACCCAGAGCTGAGAGGTGGGTGATGTCTTTCCTTAGTGCGAATAAGAGCCCAAGGACCAAAGCCTTGTACTCTGTGACATTATTTGTGCAGTTAAACTACAGTCTGTAGGATGCGAGGAAGGACTTCCCTTGTGAGTTGATTAACTCTACCCCAGCCCCACAGCCTTGCTTGGATCAGGACCCATCAAACTTAAGGGTCCAAAAGTCATTGTTTGTGATCTAGGGCTGGGGAGGGGGAGTTTTCTTTGGATTATTACTGAGAGACTTAGGGATTCTTCCCAGGACTACCGGTGTGAAAGTATAATTTACTTTTGGAGGTGTTTGGGCCTGGGATTCCCAGGGAGATGGCACCAAAGGAGCGCATCCCATATGAGTACTGGGTCCCAGGGAATCAGTTGTATGCTTATTCCGGAAGGTATCAAGTTTTCGGTTAGCGATCGAGAGACATGGCCCACACTCAAGCTCTAAATATTTTTTGTAGTGCACTCGGCACCAAGTGCCAGACAGGAGTGTGACAAGGGTCACTGTGGCATCTTGAGAGTTAACTTCCATTCTCACTTTTTCTTCTAAGTCCTATGCTCTTTGCAGCACGATGGGATCCTCTCCAGGGAAGAAATCGAATGTTAATATTTTACAAGGTCGGTATACCCCCAGAGAAGTCTCAGAGAAAAGGACTTCATTGACCCTCCCAGCCTCGGTAAGGGCCTATTTCATCTGAGGTTCACTTTCAACCTGGATCTTGTTTGATTCTCCTTCCCATGGAAGCCATAAATGGGTGAAGTCGGTTGAAAAGTATCCATTCAAGGACTTAGACCAATTCTGACTTAGCAACATCCTGTAGGTCTCTGGGATGTCCACCACTTGGATGTCAATGATGTTGGCTATTCTCAGGTCCTGGATAATATGTATCTAGACGTTCTTCAATTCCCCCACCATTTTTATAGTAGTCTTATCCAGCTGGATCACTGCACCATTAGATGGGGTGGGGTGGAATCCGATCATCTGACAAATAAACAAGGGCATGATGTTACCTGAAGCTCCAGAGTCTACTAGGAAATTATGTATATTTTTGCCGTAGATATTCAGGCCTAGTAAGAAAGGAGGATCCTCATTGTTCCCCCAGAAGATAGCCATGTTAGCATCTTCGAATGAGACAGTCTTGGGTGGGCGGCTAACGGCTTTCGGGTTCCCTAAGAGCTTTAGAAGGGACTTCTTCTACTCGGGACAATTTAGCAAAACCTCCATCAAGGTCATGGAGGTGGTGGTCTGCTCTAATGCCCTCGTGATATTGAATCTTCCTCCTGGGAATGGGTGATTTTCCTCGGCGAGGTATTTCTCTTGGTTAGGGCTTGGACCTTTTGGAGGGACGGGTTGATCCGTTGCATTATTCTGGGGACGAGGCGTGTCTTTGATAGGAGGTGTGGGTGTGTAAGCTGGTCCTTTACCAACCTAGCTCTGAGTATTGTATGGAGTTCACAGGTTAGTAAAGGCGTTGGCCTCAAAGGGCGGGATAGATTCATCAAAGAATCCCTGTAGTTCAGATTCTTCTTCATCCTCCCCAGAAGTTCTGAAGAAGATGGTATCACAGGTGAAGGCACTGTGGGTTGGCTCTTGGACAGGGGGCTCTGGAGGGGCGGTATCATGCGACTGCTGCCTGTCTAGCTGGGAGATCATGATGACCTTCTCCAAAGTGGCACAATTCACCTTGTTATGTGAACCCGTATCGTGTAGTCTACACTAATTAGTCATGGGCTGGAAGTCTGCGACTAGTGTAAAATGCGATGGTTCGGCACCATTTTGGTTGGCATTTTGGTTCAGAGGTGGGCCTCCAGTGTTCGTGTTATTATTCCATTGCTGCTGATTGGGCCTAGACCTGTTGTTGAAGTTTCTTCCTCTGGCATTGTTGTTTCGTTGGCCAGAGAAAATATTTCCTCTCTGGGAATTTGAATTCTGGGGCGCATAGGACCCCGCCTTCAGTTGGCCCATGTCCATAGTCAAGGTGGACAACATTCGCCGGAGGGATTCAACCTTGGCGGTCAATTGAGTGTTAGCATCACAATGTGGTGGCTGTGGTTGTTGTTGGCTTCCCATGAAGGCAACAGTATTGGTCGGAGTCAAGGGCGGCAGTCCTCCAGCTGCTGACGACTGAAAGAAGGGCACTCCGGATGGTTGTGTTTGAGGTTGTTGTGCCTGCTGTGGCTGATTCCAAGGGAAGACTTCCAGACCCGGTGTCATCTGAGTCTGGGCTGGGTAAACATACCGTGCCTATTGGTCTATCAGGGGTGGCAGAGGATTCATCGCCATCGTGGGGGCACCTATTTCCAGATTGGGGTTGTATCCCCGACATATGCAGTTCCACCGGGGATCATGTTGAAAGGCGTGTTCTGTCCAATTCTGCCTAGGGATTTATTGAGGCCATGGGATAGCTCTAGGGCTAGGTTGTAGACTTTTTCCAAGGTGTCTCGGTCACCCGCGGTGGTTGTTCTCAAAAGGAGAGTGGCAACGAAGGGGTCCATCGCGTTAAGATAGGTCTGTATGGTTACCTCCAGGGATGGGATAAAGGGGCCCGTGCACCGCTTTAAAGGGTGCTAGAACCTATGGTTGAATGCTATGAGAGGTTCATTGGGTTCCTTCCTAATGGAGATGAACTGGCTATGGGACCAGGCTGGGTCTACATGCACGTGAAAGGCAGCCAGGAAGGCGTCCTCCATGTCCTGCCAACTGTTTATGGAGTTGGCAGGAAGGTTAAGGTACCAGTTCAGCTCACCTTTCCCTAAAGACAAGGGAAACATCCGAGTCACAACATCTTCATGTTGGATCCAGTGTCGATTCATGGAATCTTTGTATGCCTGTAAGTGTTCTTCTGCGGTCCGTGAGCTTAAGTGCTCATATCGTGGGAAAATCTTCTCTGGGTGAGAGGGTAAGTCGTTGATTGCACCCAGAAAAGTTCCCATTGGGGACCCGGTATTTCTGAAGTATGCAGCCATTGGGGGAACTATATGTTGGGTAGTTTGAGCACTAGTTCCTGAAATTATCTTAGGAGTTTGGGTATTCGGAGGTATGGTAGATCCCCAGACAATAGTGGCTGGTGTGATTTTTGAGGTCCGTCTCTTTCGAGCAGGGGGCTCGAGTTTGACAAACCTTCCAGGATTCAGGAAGACCTAAGGACTCTTTCAAATTTAGCTAGGGAAAAAGACCCAATCCCACCAAAGGCTTGTCTCTTAAAACTGTAACTCGGGGAGCCCTCAGGGGGTGTAAAATTAGAATCTCCAGAAGGGGATGAGTTCATCCCCTCCCTTCTAGCGCCAGTTTCTGTTGATGGGGTTCTACTGACCGGGTCCGCCAACAATCATGAGTTATCACCAGGTTCCGGGGATACCGGCCAACTCTTCCTGCAAAGGTTGTCCGGGAGAATTATATTCCCCAGGCCTTCAAGCACCTGGGTGTCGGGTCACGATGGTGCAAGGCTCGGTTGGGGAGAAGTGACTGTTTTCAAGGGGGATAGCTGGTTTCTTCAACTCAAAACCTCTAGAGATTCAATATAGTAAGGTTTCCCCTAGCATTCTACACTTAGAAAATAAAGCAAAATAGGATCCTGCAGGGTTAGAAGTATTTCATCTAACTATAGTCATGCTAAAATATCTGGAACATCAATAATACTCTGATAGACTACACTAAATACTGAAGAAATACATAACCATCAGCCAGCATTTTATCAGTAGCGGGGATAAAAAGGTCGTTAATCTACTTTAACATATCAGAGTAGAAGACATAAAGAACATTAAAACATGAAATACCATTAACTCAGAAGCAGGAATGCCAACAACATCATTGCTGAGAATTCTTCCTTCTTTATTAATATTCCTTCCAGCAAGCACTGGTGCGTGATACAATGGTGGCTCTAGGGGAGCATCTAACTACTAAGAACAGAACAATGGAGCATTGAGCTCTGCAACTTGAAAAAGAGAAATCACTTTGCTATTTCTATGGACAACAAAATCATCAATTTTTCCGACCCTTGGAAATGGGCCGGTTCGGCTATTTATACCACTCTTTTTTAACCCTAACCCTATTTACATCAAGTTTCAATAAAATACAAGATCCGGGGGCCGGTACTACCTGCGCCACCCTACAAAAGACCTAGTTATGGAATAGGTCTACGAGGTCAGAAGAATAAGACAAGAATATATGTTGGAAGAATTGGCCATGAGGAGAGAGCCAGAAAAGAAAAGAAGTAGGTCCCCCGGGGACCGAGGCTACATGCCTCATAAATGGGAAATGCGGCGCCCTGTCTACAATGTGCCAGGTGTACCTTTGAACGGTGCCTCAAGAAGACCACCCTATCAGAAAACCAACTGCCAAGCCAACGTCCCTTGATGTAGCCAACTACCTTTTGACAGCCTTTATTAACCGCTTCTAAAAGTGACCGGTCGGCCTCGGGGACCGGGACACGGATCACTTTGAAAGAATACAAAATTTTGGATCTAGGACTCCGGCATCTGGGAACTTACGTCCCAAAAAGAATAAAAAATACTCAATGTGAGTTTTTCCCGGCCTCCGGAGAAAGCTCAAGGTTGCTTATTGTCGTTGAAAGCCTGGAGGAGGCGGGAAATGCCATCTTCCTCTATATCTTTCAGGCTGGCCCTCCTATGCTTGGCCACTTCAACTTGTTCCCCCAAGCCTAGAACATTTTATTTAAATTCATCCACCATCCTTGCCACATCATGACCTTTGAGTATCATGCTGGTTAATTTCGCCATCTGGGCCCCATCTATCCCCTCCGAAGATTGATATCGGGACTTCATTATTTCATCAAAACTCCCCAAAACTAAATCTTTGAGGGTGCATGTATCTGTGTTAAGGGGATCAGCCCCTGAAGTCTTTATTACATAAGACTTGTATAAATTAGAAGAATATTTTACAGTATTTACCTTTTCTTGCAAGGACCCTACCAGTTGCTTGGTTACCTCCAATGTGAGGTCAAGCCTGGAGTACTGGCTTCTTACAAAATCAAATGATTCCTCACCCAAAATTCTAGATTCAGAAATTATATCTTCTCCCAAGGTGAGGAGATCTTTGAGCTCCACCTTCCATGCCTGGTAATTTTTGGCATCACCCTCCCACTTCTCAATAAGCATTTGTGCCTGATGAATAACTTGTCAGGCCATGTATAGATCTGGGAGGGTGGACGCCAGGAAACGTCGGGTGTTTCCTATCTGCAAGGTGACCCACTAATCCACTGCTTGGGCTTTCTTTTTCATTACTCGTAGGGAGTCTATGTCACTCTGCGATAGCTCTTCTGATGTGGAGGTCTCCGGAGGAGTGGCATTGATGGGTCAGGCCAGCTCAGTAAGCAACCCCATAAGGTTTGAATTCTTTTCCTTCTTGGCTATGAGCCTCTGGGCCTCCTTTTCATATCGGGCTTCCACTGCCCTGGCTGCCTCCTTTAGCAAGTCTACCTCACCTTTCTTTCCCCTTTTTCCCAGGGATACCTCTGCAACATTGTAATATGCGGGGTCCATAGTTGCTTTATCTATGTCTGGGGAAGGTGTTGCCACAACGGCAATTGTTTCTCCACTCGGCTCAGTTTGCAGAGTGTGAACTATCCGGGCTTTCTTTGCCTTTGGCAGGGCCTAAACTTGGGCCATCATTTTGGCTAGAGATAGAGGAGTCACCGAAGTGGATTGAACCTTTCTCTTCCTGCTTTCTACCAGCCACTGAGGTGGGAGAGGTGGCCTTCCTGCCATAATTTGTTCTTCTGATTCTTTCCCAGTGTCCTGTGGCTGTTGCTCCTCAACAATGTGGACCTCATCCGTTACTCTCCCTGCCTCAATTTCTTCTACAGCAACATTCTTCTTAATCTCCATCTCCTCAGCCTGGTCCTGTATGTTTATCACTAGGTCTGGACCCTGGTAGGCTGCTCCTCTTGTTCTTGTTGTTCTTCTACCGGGGCCTCTTCTTCTATCGGCACCTCTTTTGGCAATAGGGGAGGTGTTGGGCCAAGATTTAGAGTTTGGGCCGCCGTGATCACCTGCCCAAAAGAGGATCCTGGGAGTGGCCCTTAGAATGTTGCAACTGGGGTTACGGTTATTCTCGAAGGTCTGGTTCCCCCAGCGGATGCCATTTGTTCACTTGATTTTTGTTGGTCCACTCCCGGACCTTGCATTGCTTGAGCCCCAGAGATAATCTCTGGTTCTGGCTCCTTTTCTTCCATCTGCTGCTCTTGCCCTTGTGTAGGCTCTTATTCAATTCTTTCTTGCTCTGCAGCCCCTTGTTCCACCCCCGGGACTTCTGCCCCTGCTTGTGTATCATGCCCCTGCAGGTTACCAAACTCATCGGTCGCAAATACATCAAATTCTTCTTTCGGAGGGGGACTGGCCGAGACCTCTGCAGGCTCTGTTTCTTTTTCTGGCTCTGGGGAACTGGAAGAAAGAATTTTCACTTCTCAGGGGAGGGATGCCTCCGGCACTGGTGCTGCCTTAGGCTTTTTGTTGAGATTTTTCTTCCTCCGGGTAACCAGAGGGGGTTCCGCATCTCTTATTGTCACTTCTTCCAGCGGATCCACCCTCCATCGCCTTGACCATTAAGGTTGCCAATGATGGGGAGGAAGAAGGACGAAGTGGCCCGGTCATAAGTGGTGGGGTGGCCAGCTTCATTATTAATTTCTCCCTCATTTGTTGGGAGGCCGCCACCAACTATTCTATTTGTTCCAGGATGGGGACTTCTTGCGCAGAAGGGGTTGTAGCTATTCTTTTTCCCTTATCTTCCCCCTGCGAAGAAGTTCCGACCCCCGGGGTCATTTTAGGTACCGGCGGTGGAGTTAACTTTGGTGTCGACTGGGCTGCTCGGCGGGTACTCCCAGGGCACACCTTCTTGAAGTAGGTGTGGCTTCTCTCGACCACCTCTTGAGTGAAGTCTTCAATAGTGGACCCTTCCTGGGCAGCCCAATTTACTGGTGGAAGGGCCTTCTTATCGATCCCCTTTTCTTTGTACTGGGGGTCGACGGTGGGGGCAGCGTCTGAGAAGTCTGCCGGGAACTTTTGAAGCTTTAATTTATGCATCATACCGGCTATTATTCTGACATGGTGCCTATTTCGCACCTCCATGTCATCTTGGAAATCTTCCCAGAAGTCCTCCATGTGTATACGATGGAGCTCTGAAGCCCGGGGCATTGTCGTTGCAATTCTGCCATGCGAATCAAAAATTTTCCGCGCTAGATAGAATTCTTGTAAGTTAAAACTTCTTAGCTCATTGTCTGCCTCCTTTATGGTGGCCAAACTACATGCGTAGTTCCCATAGGTGATTGGGAACAGGATGTTGGGGATCTTCTTGAGGGCGAAGAAGGCATTCACCTCCATTATTTGTCTACAATATTCCAGCAGCACGATCTTGTCCACACAATGTTTGGGAAACAAGTAGGGTTTCCTAGAGAAGCTGGGGACCCTAATGTATCTATGCTGCTGGAATTGAATATAGTAGTGTCCGTAACTACGGACTAACTTCATCGCCTTGGTGGACAGGCAGTATCCAGCATCCTGGGTGGGTGTTAGCATATGGTAGTAAACAAATACGTCATTTACCCAGCAGAAGCTGGGGAAGCTGGCCTCCCATTGAATCTGTGGGAAATGGTCCCATGATGCCTTTTGTCTCAGGCCAATCTCAAGTACTCCGTCCATAAGTAGGCTGTGGGAATGGGGTCTCTGCTGCGCCAGGGCCTAGAAAAAATAAGAAGACATATAGAACTTCTTCTTCCGGTTCGACTGCTGGAACTGGGAGTCGACGTGGTTAGAAATTATTGTCGCCCAGTCAAAGAATTCTCCCTTGGTGGAGATGCCGAGGAGGAAATAGTACATCCATTTGGAAAACTTCTGGGTGGAGAGTTGCCCAAAGACCCGGCCTAATCCTATCATTCCCATTTGGATGCTCTCCTTGAATTCAGAGCGGGGAATCTCTATCTTCATTCTCTTTGGGTCCCTCTTTGGGGCCTTAAGCCAGTGGGTATTCATATATACCCGGGCAGTGTCCTCCAGCTACGTAAACTGAGTCAGGGCATCGGTCCTTGTAACCACTATAGCCCTATCAAATTATGGGATACCCAGGCTTGCCTGGAATGTGGCTGGGTCGAGGGACACTAGTGGAGTGGGATACAAGTGGGTTCTGCAGCTACGAGCATGACGGCCCGGATAGAGGAGTTGTAGTTGTTTGCTAGTGTTAGGATAAGCTCCTAGAGATTGCACGAAGCATGGGAAACAGGCTGCCCGGAGGATTTCGAAGCCCCGACGTTGATTGCTAGCTAGTCTCCAGCCTATCACTGGATGTGCATTATCTTCACCAAAGCTTGCATTTCTGCCCAAGTTCTGATATTGGTGTCGGTCATTAGTTTTACCTTGGACTCAATCTTTGAGCCCACGATGACATTATCCTGTACAAACTTCATAGTGAGGGGCAGTTTTTTCTAGGGCCTTCTCCATTTTGGACTTTACGGCGACCCTAGTCTCTATTGCGGTCGGTAGCTTCAGGCTTCCAGGTGGAGATGATGCAGATGCCTTAGACATGTTTGGAAGATAAACTCTAGGATCTTGCAAAGCAAAGTGACCATCAGAACATGTTTATCAAAATAATCATTCCAGGGTCCGGATATCTTACCACCGTGGTGTTTGCCTTCCTAAAAAGTTAGTATCATGTAAAGGTAACTGAAAAGGAAAATATATCGTAAACTCAGATCTTCATTACACATCCAGGTCTAGGGAATTTTATCACACTTGGCAAAGACACAGGATGGATGGTGGTAAGAGGTCTGAGGCCCAGAGAAATGGTCATTAGCGAGGATGTATGAAAAGGCAAGTTGTCAAGCCCACGTGGGCGCCACATGCATAGGTATTAAATGGATGTGATGGCAATGACGACGGAGCCAACTGTCCGAACACGCGAGAAGGGAAAGCCACTTGGCTGGAATTGATTGTGTGCATGGGACGTAAATGAGGTTCTGACAGACTTTATGGAGGAGAGAGAAAACTTCCTGTTTGAAATCGGCCGAGAGTCGAGTTTTAAATAGGTGGTTTTCTGCCCTGAAGCGAGTTCAGAGGTGGAAAACCAGAAGCAGAGGTGACTCAACCAGCTGGCCGAGCCACCTGGAAGGATATACGTGGAGCCAAGGGATATATACATAGAAACGAGGGGATATATAGGGGCTACATACAAGTATATACATATATACAATGCAGGGCGACGCCTGCAGGGAAACATATATACAACTTATTTACACTATTTACATACTTTTTACAGACAAACAACTTCTGCACAGAGGGTGGACAACCCTCTGGTAGAGTTGACCCACCAACGGGTGACAAAACCTGATGACAACAAACCAGACAAGACAGAGAAACAAAACAAAACCAGACAAACAAAAACAAAAGGAAAACCAAAGGAAACCAGAGTGAACAACAGAAACCAACCTGAGAATGCAGAAGGCGAAGGAAAGAGAAGGGTTACCGAGGGAGCTCTACAACAGCTTGAGTTGTCAATCGGTCAGAATCACCACCACGAAGCACTCGTACTTGCCTGAGAATGATTGAAAATGTTAATCGTTGATTATTGTGAACTCTCTATAAATGCTCTGTTAATCACTTTGAAATCACTCTTTAATTCGCTCTAAGTGCTTGGAAGTTTTAATCGCGGTAAGTGTGAAAGTGACAGATGAATTTTATTTATACCCGCGGTAAAAAGGTAATCCTCCTCCTTCTGGCAATCTCCGGACAAGGAAAACCTCCGGATTCCGAGCCCGGGGATTCCTCGTGATGATGTCCTTAAGAACATCATGGCGAAGAATCCCAGAGTCCGGAATCAGGTTCCCACCGAAGGACAACCTCCAGGACCAGAGTCCCGGAGGTGAAAACCAAACGAAAAACAAAACACCCCACCGAGGAAGAAATCCCCGGAGAAAGAAAACAAAAAGGGAAAGAAAGACAAGGCAAAGCCGCAAGCAAAAGTAAACAAAAGCAAAAAAGGGGGACCCAACATTTTGCACACAAAATGTAGGGACGAGGATGCAGGGCATAACATAATGAAACATAACATAGTAATTAATACAATGTGCATCGAATATCACTTTTATTTGTTGCAAATATAACTGATCACACATTGGACACATAACCTAATTAGATAATGTTAAATGTATTATTTGAGACCATTTGATCATCATAGATCAATGGCTGAAATTAAATTTTGGGCCAAATTTTGGAAGGAAACTAACTTCTGCAGGAATTCACCGGAATGATGACACGTATCAAGCCTTAAAAAATGCACTATAACCATGATCGTTGATTACTACTGGTTATTCATTGACATGGACGGTGGATAGTGCAACTGCAACTTGTAACTCGTAACTCAAAAATAAATAAATGCCTTGTCAATGACATTCTTTAACTGTCAATAGTAAACATGCATTTATCAGAAAATTTATGGGAAAGATTTACATTTAGATATGAAAGATTAAGGATAGTCAATTTAAATCTCTCACATGCATAATACGCATAATGCATTTATGGAAATTGCATTAAATATGA
>MU227516.1:224104-234139 GCA_018584345.1 Thuja plicata
GAGAAGCTAAATGATGCAAAGAAGAAGTACTCTTCTTATGACTTAGAGTTGTATGCTCTAGTCCAAGCACTCAAGAAGTGGAGGCACTACTTGCTGCCAAAAGAGTTCATAGTATATACTGATAACCGAGCTCTCAACTTCCTTAACTCTCAAGACAAACTTAGCAGCAAGCACATGAAGTGGGTGGAGTATCTACAAGCCTACACTTTCAATATCAATCATAAAAAGGGAGTATAGAATAAGGTTGTTGATGCATTGAGAAGAAGGCTTCTCATAGTCCAAGAAGTTCATCTATAGATCATAGGTATTGATAGCTTCAAAGACCTATATGTTGAAGATGAAGATTTTTCCCAGATCTACAAGGTATGCAAGGAGTTTTAAAACAACTTTCATGGTGAGTTTTCTAAATATACTCTATAGAATGATTTATTTTTTAAAGGGGGTTAGCTTTGTGTTCCAAAAGGGTCTATGAGAGAGAATTTGATTTAGTAAAAACATAATGGAGCACTTAGTGGTCATTTTGGAGTCCTTTTGAAATTATTTATGGTTTTCATCCAAGAGGGATTTTTGAACTTAGAGAATTGAAAGAGGGAATGCATGGTAGTGGATATGTTGAGGATTTTGCTCATTCCATGAGAGAAGTCCATGAAAGTGTGAGAAAGATCTTGATTGAGAATGCTGAAAAGGTAAAGAAAAAGTTGGATGTAACAAAGAGGGATGTTCAATTTTAGATTGGAGACTTTGTGATGGTACACTTGAATAAACATACGCTCCAAAAAGGTGTTCCTCACAAGCTATAGATGAAGATGCTAGGTCCATGTAAGATACTTGCAAAGTATGGAAATAATGCATACAAGGTGGAGCTTCTTGAAGACATTGGGTTATCACCAGTTTTCAACATTGGACATTTGATAGCATACAAAGGAGAAATGCAAGATGCTGATCAGAACTTCCAAGAGGTAATACAAGAGGTAAAAGATTTGAAATTAACCCCTACTCCACCTATGAGATCTAAAAAGATAATAGAATCAAGGGTCTACAAGAAGACTAGAAACAAAGACTACATAGAGCACCTTGTCAAATGGCATGAAAAAGGAGATATTGATGCTACTTGCATCAGAGAGATAGAATTCAAGAGGTTGGGCATTGATCCAAACATACTCAATCCAAGGATGGATTAACATTTCTTTTGAATGGGGGAGTATGTTGCAGGAGCACACCTAGCTAAAACCCCTAACTCTTCATTTCTGGCATGTACTAACTCTAGCCAAGTCAGAAGAGTTTGTGTGGACCTTAGAAGGTCACTTTGTTTTATTTCCCTAAGGTAGATATAACTAGGTCAATCCGTGTTTAGATAGGTTTCCAAGTGGGTTTCTTTTAGTTGTGTGTGTGTGAGGTATTTTTCAAGCCTCTAGTGATCATACAAAGGCATCGGTAACTTTGCCTAAGTTGTTTTTCAACTCTGTTTATCAACCACCATTAGTGCCTAGTAGCTCGGCCGCATTGTCTAGTAGCTTGGTAGCACTTCCTAGTAGCTAGGAACTAGTACTACCTAGTAGCTCGATAGCACTGCCTAGCAGCTAGGCACCAGCACTGCCTAGCAGCTAGGCATCAACACTGATGAGCATCTCGGACACCAGCACTACCTAGTAGCTCGGCCACCAGCACTGCCTAACAACTCAGCCACCACTAGAGCTTAGTTTTGCATGATTGTTGCTCAGCAATTTCAGTCGTAATAGCCCGTGAAAAGAGGATCTTATCTTTTAAATGGGCAATATGGTCAGTTGTAACGGTTCTTGAAGGATGATTTTGCATGAGTGGACATTTAGGGTTATTTCCAATGAGAGGATGGTTATTAATAACATCCCAAGCCTTCATTTAGATGATCTGGAGAATAGAGAAGAAGAAAAAGGAGAATCTACAAGAAAGTTAGAGATTTGTAGATTATTGTACTGTTGTGTTTTGTTTCCAATAATAAGAATTTGCAGAATGTGTGTTTAGTGCATATCAAGTTTCTTTTTGGTTCCTTTTGTATGCAAGTAGATTAGAGACTTTATTTTCTATTTTTCAAGTTATTAGTTCTTCACCCATTCTGGGTTGTATCCATTAATGGCCCCTCGAGATTCCTGAATCCATGGTGAGAATCATGTGTGGGGATGGAACTTGAGAGGAGCCCTTGTATATAGTTTCATTTTTATTTTATATAGGAGAAGCAATAGCAACAAGCCTAGAGATCTTACCCTGGGTGAGCTTGGTGATAGCCTGGCTAGGGAAGAGAATGAAAGCAATGTTTAGAAAACATTGATTGAGTGAGTAGCATGAATCTATTTGTGTAGGTTTCAATGAGGATAAGTTGGATAGAATGTCGATGGGGACCAAGTCTTGAAGGGGAGATAAAGTTGAGAGTGACTTACCTCAGTTTGGGTTGTGAATACCCTAAGAGATCTAATAGAAATATCTCAGACTAGAACCAATCTGGTTCTGTAGTATCAACAAGATTCTATCTGCATCATGACCTAATAGTCATTGTATAAATCCTTTGAGCAAGGTGACATTCAGTTGGAATTTTATAAGTCCTCTAACAAGGCCACTCCTAAAAGGGTGATTAAAACCTTTAACCAGGTCACATTTAACAATGTGTTTTGTAAACCTTTAATAGGGTTGGCTCCTAACAAAGCTCACTTTAGAAGAGTGAAAATTTGGTAGCATGTTACTGGTGGTTTTTCCCAAATTGGGTTTCCACATTAAATCATGGTGTCAATTTGTGTGAATGTTTATGCTATGTTTTTATTGTTAAGTTTCTTCAAGCTGATTTCATTTGAACAGTAAACTACACACTTTTGTTGTTGATTGCTGCCGAGTAGATCTGAGTTGTTCAATGTGGTATAAAGTTTATATTGGTACATCTAGACCTAAGGATAACTTATTCAACCCCCCCCCCTCTTAGTTATTCTGAATTCATTCTAACACCAGATTCATCAGTAGTAGCTCTCCTCCACATTTGGTTTCTCATCTTTTTGATTTCTTCAATGGTGTTTCCATTGGGAAAGGTGTTGGTCTCTGTCATTCACTCTCTGTAGTATTTTTTGAGATGACCAACTTTATGGTAGTGTAAACATGCCATTATAGGGTTAGTCCAGCCTCTAGAATTTCTAGTCCATTCCATCATATAGTTTGTAGCTATGTGATTAAATCTACCACATACTGTACAATTAGCCCAAGTGTTGTAATCCCAAACATATTGGTTACTGACTCTTTTCATTGATATGCAGTTCCTTGATTTTTAGGTTTCCATGCTTGCTTTTTATTCTTCCAACATTCAAGAGTTGTGTGTCCATGCATTTTGCAAGTAGGACAATATTTTTCCATGTAGGTTTCCTTCTTTAGTTGTTTCATCTCAGATTTACTTTCATAAGCTTTATGTCCTTTCTTGTTACATTTATAACAAATTCCTATGAATGAAGATGTGGATTTAGGAATACCTTTAATTTTTCTCCTACAAACATTTGATGTGTGTCCTTGCTTTCCATAGTGATTTAATGTCATCTTTCTTGGCCTTGGATTTTTATATACATTCTTTGTATCAACTTGGTGTGATGATTCTAGATTTTTGGTATAGCCTAGACTGGTGTTGTTGTTGAATCTTCATTGTACATCAATAAAATCATCCATTCTTTTATTTCTTTCTTCAACTCTCTTGATAAGTTCATCATGTTTTTGTATTCTTACTTCTTGTTTCAGCTTTTCATTTTCTTCTCTTAGCTCACTGATGGCTTGTATTCTATTAGTTATTTCTACATTCATTATGTTTGTCTCATTACTCATAAGAATAATCTGATTTTTAATCTCATGATGTTGTTCTAAAGTCTTTGAATCTCAGACTCTCTTTCTATTAACCTTTCAATGATCTTTCTTCTATCATTAATTGTCAATGTTCTTTCTTGCTCAACTTTCCTAGCATTGTTCATGACATCAATCATCTTTATCATCTATGTCTCTTAACCAATTTGCAACATTCTTACCTTCTCTGTCATATTTTGATTTTCTTCATTTAAGCTTGTGATGCCTTCTTCAGATATGTATGATGCTTTGGTAGTTGTAGATTTTGATGACTCAAATAAATTTGGTATCTCTTCTTCATGGTAATCTTTTTCATTTCTCTGAGTAGCCATTACTTTTCTTTCATCAAGTAGCTACCTCATCTTGATTCTAGATTCCTTATACTACTCATAGAAGATTTGCATCTCTATCTTCTGATTCTCAATATTCTTGTCAAGTCTATACTTCTCCATTGTATGATCTTTTCTCTTAAGTCTTTAAGATTTCCAAATAAGAGATCTACCTCTGATACCAATTGTTGGAAATAATGGTAAGTGTGTACTGAGAGGGGAGGGGTGAATCAATACCTCTAAAACTTTTATCTATTTTATCCTTTAACCATTGTGTAATCAATTGTATAACCAACCATCTATTATATACTATCTTTGTGTAAGATATATCAATTCTTTAACTTTAACAAACATGTATACATTCATAGAAACATTCATGAAAGTAATTAACACATAACACAAGATATGATATCATAGAAAACCTTGTTAGAGGCAAAATTGCAGTGGGGATGGCACCCACAAAATCTTCAATATCTATAGATTGGAAGGGGTTGGTTAAGGCTTACAATTTTGATCACTTTTGATGATCTAATCTTTTAGGAGTATCATGTGGAGACTAGTTAAGGTCTACTCTATTAAGGGCTTTAGCAACATTGTTTAGTGTGCACTCGGTTAAGATATTTACAATAGGATGGTTAAATCCACCTTCCTTGAAAGGATTTCTTCTATTTTCTACTCTTGTTAGAAAGTAGACAAAAATACTTATTTGACCTAAGTATATGCAATCTAACTATTGCTGATTACAGATCCATTACAATTCACATGTATAAATGTATTACCTAATTTGATTGATCAATACCTCTGTTGCTCAGTAGCCTCTGTTATTGGTTCTTGATAACCAAATTCATCATTTGTTGTTTTGGTTCTTGAAACTTTTAGTCTGATCCATAGATGTGCTCATGGATACATTCATCCTCTCCTCTTTTTAATTGAATGATTACAATATCTATTTATAAGATAGATTGACCTAATCAAGCTTCACGGTTTACAACTTTAACTCTATGATCAAAGGTTTACAACTTGACCTTGATCTCCTAGTTAGTTTGTTTTCAATCAGTTAGACTGATTAAAACAATTACCATAATTTTTATTGCTCCTCAAGAATGGATTTAAAGAAAAACAAAACTCTATAAATATAATTACAGTACTTGTTTTATCTGACATGTAAATTAGATCCACTTTTTGTGGGCTTTAACTGACTTTTGGTTTCTGTCGGTCAGTTATGCTCTAAATTCAGTTGACTATCTTTCAGGTTGCTCTTTGTCTGTTCTTTTGGTTAGCACTGTATCTTTCTTGTCAGGTTCCTTTCTATTATGTTCCTCTTTGTCCTTTTCACTTTGCACTTTCGGTTTTCCTTGTATCGATTTTTCCTTTGTACTTAGCATTTTCGGTTTGAACTTAAAACCTAATTTTGGGTGTAGTGTAACCAATGGTTTGAACAACTTGTTTCTCCTTTGCATACTAATGGAAAAACTTAATTTCATAAATCCTATATCATGTCCATTAGGAAGGTTTAATATATTAGTAAGATAAGAGTCTCTTTTAGGTGGAATTAGGTCAAAATTAAAAGAGGCTCAATCAATATCCATACATTCGCCAGATGAAGTTGTTTGTTTCTCAAACTCAAGGATTTTGAAGTCTAATGTTGTGCAATAATCTTGAAGAGTTTGTATTGGAAGAAGAATTAAAGAAGGAAATGGATATTGAATAGGGTTAGCTTTATTAGGTTCGTTGTTCACAAAAGATTCATTAGGAAAAGAGAGAGCATCAAAGATACCATCCTCTACTTCTAAGGTACTTTTAGGAGGACAATCATGACTCATTAGTGCTTCATCTCTGGAGGGAATATGTTTGAAATGGATAGGAGGAGAAGTGTCATTAAGGTAATTATCAATCATAACACCCTTTTCCATCATAAATCATCCTCTTACAAAAAGGTAGTCTCATGGGGGAGATACATATCATTATCCAATGGTTCATCAATGAGAGAAGGCTTAAAAGTAGGTTCTTGCATCAATATGACCTCATGAGAGAAATAATCTTTGGGAGATAAATCATTGATCGGTTCAGAAAGGGGAGCATTTTCAACCCTAAATCATCGTATCACATTAATTAACTTTTGGAAAAAGGAGAGTTTAGGAGAAAATTGAGTAGAGATGAAGTCATTGAGCGCTTTGTATAACATAACAAAATATTCACTATTATACGACTAGGGAAGGTCCTCAACATCGTGATTACTGAACAAGTCATCAAAAAATTCATGAATAAAGAAATCATACATGTTGGAAACAAGCTATGAATGCAATTTTTTTTTCTCAAAAAATGCAATTCAAAGGAGAAAGCAAAAGACAAAAATATTTTTTTTGTTCTTTTTATGATTTTCAAATGCATTGAAATAGTAGATCTAACTAACCACACAAAAGGTAAAAAGTAGATCCTAAATTCCAAATCACAATGGTTCTGTTCTTTTTTAGAGTTTGAGAAACAAACATAGTGATCCACATGCGTAGATTTTAGCAATGTGATGCAAATGCACACAAAATAGATCTAGATATTGAAAGGCATAAAGGGGATCTAATTCAAAAATCAGAAGAGGAAATTGATAATCCTAAAGGATCATATTTGTCATTGGTATAAAAGGAAATAATTTTTGTGAACTGTCAGTAACATGATCACCGAGTGACAGCAAATAGAGGTCACCAAAATAGACAAGTACAGAGGACACCAAAAGTGTATTAGCACAATGGTCACCAAAAGATAGTTTACACAGTAAACTAAGAACATAATTCACAGGGTAACCCAACAGAACTTTTACAGAGTAAACCAACAACACATTTCACAAAGGAACCCTAGAGCAGTATGTCTACAAAGACAACACTAAGCACCAGTCTACCGTGAGATAGTTTTATTCCTGAGAAAATTGGATCTGAGATACATGTCAGATAAAGAACTAAAGTTTTATAATTAGCTTTAATGCTTAGTTGTAAAACCATTTCTTGAGGAAAAATTAAAGCATATGTAATTGTTTTAATTATTTTAACTGATTGTAAACATACAAACTAGGAGATCAAGGTCAAGTTGTAAACCTTTGATCATAGAGTTTTTATTGTAAAGCGTGAAACCTAAATAGGTCAATACATTGTATAAATAGATGTAGTAATCAATCAGAACATGATGATCATAGCTCTAGCATACATCTAAAGGATCAGATAGAGAGTTTCATACAGAAGGACACAAACGATAGAATTCAGTTATGAAGAACAAGATTCAAGGCTACTGAGAAGAACAGGGGTATTAATCAATCACTATAGGTGATACATATATCTTGTGAACTTAAAGGGTCTGTATTCAGTAATTCAAGATTGCATACTATCAGGTCAACAAGTATTTTTGACTACTCTTTAACAATTGTAGCAAATAGAATAAATCCTTTAAGATGGTGGACTTAACAGTCTTTTTGTAAATCTCTTTACTGAGTGCACACTTAATAGTGTTGTTAAAATCTCTTAATAGAGTAGACCTAACCAGTCTAAAACATTACTCCTAACAGGGTAAGATCATCAGAAGTGACCACACTTGTAGCCTTAACTGGCACCTTCCATTTTGCAGATAGTGAAGCTTTGTGGGTTTCATCCCCACCACATTTTTTACCTTCTAACAGGGGTTTTCTTGTTACCAATTCTTGTGTCATGTGTCAATGAATTTCATGAATGTTTCTATGAATAATTACATGTAATTAAATTTATGTCTTGATATTACATGCATAAGGTAGTAAAGAAAGATGGTCGGTAATACAAGTCAAGATTACTAAAGGATAAAAGAGATAAAAAAATTAAGGGTACTGATTCACCCCTCCTCTCTTAGTACACACCATTTCATTATTTCCAATAATTATTATCAGAGCTAGGTCTCTTATTTGGAAAAGTTTAAATCACTTGAGAGAAAATATCATATAATGGAGAAGTATAGGCTTGATAAAGGTATTGAGAATCAGAAGCTAGACATACAGATTTAATTTGAACAATACAAGGAGGTGATAATCAAGATGAGACAATTATTAGATGAGAGAAAAACCATGGAAAATCAGAAAAAAGAAACTGACTATCATGAAGAAGAGATACTTGGTCTATTCAATTCATCAGGATTAGGATCTAGTAATACATCTGACACATCTAAAGGAACCATTGCAGACTTGAATGAAATCACACAACATCTGATAGAACAAGTCAATATACTACAAATCAGGCAAGAGACATAGATGGTAACAATGACTGATGTCATGAATAATGCTAGACAAGTTGAACAAGAAAGAACATTGGCTATTGATGACAGGAGAAAGATCACTGAAAAGTTACAAGAGAAAGAATCTGAGATATAGAGACTTACTGAGCATCACATTGAGATCACCAATCAAATAGTTCTTATGAGTGATGAGTCCAAATGAGTAAACATAGAACTAAATAAAAAATTGGCAGTTATTGGTGAGCTCAAAGAAGAAAATGAGAAACTGAAGCATGAAATGATGATCAAAAAGCAACACAATGATATGATAAAGAAAGATGAAGATAGTACAAAAAGAATGGATGAGTTTCTGAATGGAGAAAGAAGACTCAACAACAATACCGGATTAGGGTATACTGAGCGTTGGGATTCACCTAACCAAGATTATCAAAGGAATGTCTACTCAAATATAAGACCAAAGAAGCAATCATGCAATCACTATGGAAAACTAGGCCACACATAAAATGTCTGTAGGAGAAAAGAAAAAGGTATTCCTAAAACCACTTTTACATTCATAGGAAAATTTTATAACTATGGCAAGCATGGACACTATTGGCTTTCTTTCCACACCCCAAGTTTTGAACTTTTAAAAATCAGCCCCATGAGAAAAGTTCCTAAATTGTCTCGATATCTTACTGATCTTTATTGCTAATGATGCTTTGGTAAAGTGTAAATTATGAAAGGGCAGCATTCAAGGATGTGTTGAACTTGAACTTAGAACCTCAAGGTTCAAAGTTCTAAGTTTGAAATGCATTTTTCAAGGTTCAAAGTTCAGATTTTGAAACTCAAAGTTCAAGGATGCAAGATGTTAGCTCAAGTTTCAAAGTTTAGTTTCAAGGCCCTCTGATGAAGGGCGCTCCCCTTAATACCACAAACACATAACAGAAATAGAGAAGCAACAAAAATTTGCAAGAACAGAAAATGGACTTCTTATTATCTCCACAAATGTAGAATTACAAACTTTCAGAATTACAATATGCAAAGCCACATGGGCATTCCCCTTACAATATTATGTAGGATAAAGCCTCAAATTATTACCCAGATCTACTCAGAACTGTCTCGCACTGCCTACGACAACACTATGGGCCTTCTTTATATAGGAAATTTCCACCACCCGAGAAGGTTCCGGAAATTTAGCCCTTAGGGCCGACCAAACTTAGAATTATTTTATTTTTCAATTTAGTACATCAAAGTCGGCTCAAAATAACTTTTGAAACACGAACAAAAATTTTGAAGGAAAATTATTTTCTGCTATTTCAGGTGGCCCAAATTCTGGAGACCATAAGTCATCACCAATTGACCCGATTGACTATTATAACCCCATTTCGAAAATGCCACGAAGCACTCTACAACATCAAAGTGAAGTACACTTCATTGAGCCCAAGTTTTGACCTCATCCGGGGCCTCTAAAGCCTTCAAAACTGAGCTCGAAGTTTCTGTACCTTGTTTTCAATACCGAAAATTTTCAATATCTTCAAAACTAGACCTGATCTAGCCATGAAAATTTACTGGCAGGCTGATATGACTGAGATGAACCTCCACATGCAAAATCAGAACATTCTGAGATCGTATGACCAACTTACTA
>MU227516.1:277652-311550 GCA_018584345.1 Thuja plicata
AGGGCCGACCAAACTTAGAATTATTTTATTTTTCAATTTAGTACATCAAAGTCGGCTCAAAATAACTTTTGAAACACGAACAAAAATTTTGAAGGAAAATTATTTTCTGCTATTTCAGGTGGCCCAACTTCCGGAGACCATAAGTCATCACCAGTTGACCTGATTGAGTATTATAACCCCATTTCAAAAATGCCACAAAGCGCTCTACAACAGTTGAATCAAGCTAACTTTGTTCAACGCAAGTTTCGACCTCATCCGGGGCCTCTAAAGCCTTCAAAACTGAGCTCGAAGTTTCTGTACCCTATTTTCAATACCAAATATTTTCAATATCTTCAAAACTAGACCTGATCTAGCCATGAAACTTTACTGGTAGGCTGATATGACTGAGATGAACCTCCACATGAAAAATCAGAACATTCTGAGATTGTATGACCAACTTACTAAAAATAGCAAGTTTCCATAAATAGCAGCTCTGCACAAGATAGCCCTTATTGAAAAGAAAAAAGAAATATTTTTGGGTGATGCAAGATTGCCCTTACACCTAGGATGCTCTTGCATCACCCTCCAATTTAGAAGCTCAAGATCAATCTCACAACTCAGATTCAAGATTCACATTCCTAGCCTCAAGGATTCAGATTCAGATTAAAGTTTGCAAGTAATGAATCAGCTTTAGTGGTCCAGATTATTCCAAAGAAGTTCAGAAACAATGTTTCATTAATTGTTGAAGTTTCACATTGCAAATATGCAAAATCAAAAACTTATGAACACATATTATCTCATTTTGAAGGAACTGGTGATCTCTTGAAGTATTATGGGAGTTGTATCTACCTAACAACCCCATAAGTGGCACATGGTTATTTGACATTAAAATAAAGAGAAATGAAATTTCTTGTTACAGGAATCATTCTCCTGATTTGGCACAGTCATAAATACTCTACGAGACATAAAGGGAAATAAAAGGAATCTCAATGTTTACATCAAAACACAATGTGCTGAGTTTGGCGACAAAAAAGTAGAGAAGAGGATGTTATTTATTATTCCACCTATGTAAAGAGGTTAGTACATTATTGAAAATGGGTAAAAAGAAAAGATTACAAAGGCAGGTAATCCTGGCTGAAGAAGAATCACAGCTTCCTTGTATGATACCAAATGCCTGTATAGAATTTTGTCATGGGTATAGTCACTCTTGAGTATCCTTACACATTTGTTCAATAAAAAATTTATCAAAGAGGATTTAATCTTGCAGTGGGAGTTCGTATATGAAACTAGGTCATTGGCACCTTAAAGGGCTATGGAACTGAATGTTTAGCTCACAATTCAAAGCACATAGAATATATCAATATTCAAATAAAAAATTGATAAGAATGCTTAAAAGCAGGCAGGGACAAATAGGCATTTGAAATGCTTTTGACATGTTCAGTAATCATAAGGAAGGCATCCATAGAATCTGGTTTCAATCCTCCACATTACTATTAAAACATTATTCACACCCATATCTCGCCGATGTGGAGAAGCATACATTGGCTAGAAAAATCGGTCTTTCAAATAACTGAGTGTGAGTTTGTTCATACACAAAAATGTTCATTCATGTGTGATAATTTGATGGTGTCACATGTGTTTCCCTATCTATGCACTCAACCAATGAAGATTCCTACTGTGATCACGTATCTTCCATGTGTCTCTTAGCATGATATCTCCAACTTGGACCTAGATTGAACCCATTCAAATTTATTAAAAGCATCAAATAGCCCATGAAATACATTTAAGGGATGTGTGAAAAGTATTTGATAAATGTCAATACAACCATACTGATTTATAGTCTATGATCAATAGGTTTTGAAGGAGATTTCAACACCAAAATAGAGTGTTTCCTACAACATCAAGGCTGACAACGGAGAAATGGAACATGTTCAAAGGGAAGAATGCGCGATCCAACAAAACATCACATGTACTTGTGGAATGTTTGATAATAGGGCTACGGACCATTTGACAAAATGTCAACATGTCTGTAATGTTTGACAGGTCACGATATCTAATTAAAGTTCCCAATTGTGAACACTTAGTTTCCAAATAGAGGCATATGGTGGCAGCAGGCTTGATATTCAACTTAATGATCAATGCTAGTAGTGGTGCCTATACACAAAGGGTGTATATAAATATGCAACCTAATGTTGTCAGCATCCAATTCAAGTCAAAAAGGATTGTAAAGAAGCCGGTAGTGGATTCCTAAATCTCACTCATTTCCACGTGGTGACCCCAAACCAGCCGAGCCTCTGCAAGAAGCCACTTCACCTTGGGCCTGATTTTTGTTAATTGCCAGGTGTTCCTTCATAATCCCATGTGTTTGATCTTTGAAATGCCACTGGATATGAACAAGAATTTGAAAGAGCTAGATGTACATGAATAGTCATGAGTCTTTGTGATTAATTGGTTTAGGGGTCTTAAACATTAAAGACCACATTTCATATATTCAATGCAGAGAGTTGTTATGCCCTGCATCCCCGTCCCTACATTTTCTGTGCAAAATGTTGGGTCCCCCCTTTTTTTTTTCTTTTCTTTTTGCTACGGCTTTGCCTTGTCTTTCTTTTCCTTTTTGCTTTCTTTCTCTGGGGTTTTCTTCCCCGGTGTGTGTTGTTTTCTTGGTTTGGTTTTTTCCCTCTGGGATCCCGGATCCTAGAGGTTGCCTTTTGGTTGGAAGTCGGAAGCCAGACTCCAGGATTCTTTGCTATGATTTTCTTAAGTCTTAAGAACATCATCGCAAGGAATCCCCGGGCCCAGAATCTGGAGGTTGCGCCTGACCTGAAATCTCCAGAAGGAGGAGGATTGCTTTTCACCGCGGGTATAAATAGACTTGCCTGTCATTTTCACATTTACCGTGATTAAAATCTTCGAGCACTTAGAGTGAAATAGAGCAATTTTCAAAGCGATTAGCAGAGCAGTTACAGAGAAATTTGTGATAATCAAAGCTTAACACCTTCTACTATTCTCAGACGTATGCTAGTGCTTTGTGGTGGTGATCTCAATGGCTTGACGATTCAAAGTTGTTGTAGAGTTCTCCTGGTAATCTTTCCCTTCCTCCGCCTTCTACATTTTCAGGTTGGTTTTTCTGCTTCCCTCCTCTTCGTTTTGCTTTTGTTTTCTGGTTTTCTTTGGGTTTGCCTCTTTTTATTTTCATTTTCTTTGTTTCTCTGTTGTTTCTTTGGTCTTCTGGTTTTTCCGCTTGTTGGTGGCTTGGCTCTGCCAGAGGGTTGTCCGCCTTTGGTATAGTCTGTAAATAGTCTGTAAGTAGTCTATAAATAATGTAAGTAGCTGTATATATTTGTTTCTGCCTTGTCTAGTTTTCCCGCGGGAGTCATTCTGTGTGTATATCCATGTAAATATGTGCTTGTCTGTAGATAGCCCTTGTATATCTCCCCCCTTTCATGTGTATATCCTTCAGCTCTGTGTGTATCCTTCCAGGTGGCTCGACAAGCTGGTCGAGTCACCCTTGCTGCTGGTTTTTCGCCTCCAAGCTTGCTTCGAGGCAAAAAAACCACCTGTTTAAAACTCGGCTCTCGGCCGGTTTCAAACAGGTGGTTTTCTCTCTCCTCCATCAAGGTTGTTAGAGCCTCATTTATTTCCCATGCGCGCAATTACTTCTGGCCAAGTGGCTTTCCCTTTTCGCACTTTCGAACAGTTGGCTCCGCCACCAGTGCCATCACATCCATTCAATGCCAGCGCACGTGGCGTCCACGTGGACCTGCTTCCACATTCTTCTTTGCTAACGGTCATTTCTCCGGGCTTCAGGCCTCTTTCCACCATTCATCCTATGTCTTCATCAAGTGTGATAAAATTTCCCGGACCCTGAGATATAATTAAAATCCTAAGTTTGTGTTGTGCTTTTCAAATACTTATGCGTAAAGCTAAATTTTTAGGAAAAGCAACTGGCGTGGTGGTAAGATCTCCGAAACCCGAAGTTACTGCTTTATTTTAATGAATATGTTCTGACAGTCACTTTGTCTCACAGGTCCGGACTTCATCTTACAAACATGTCTGAAGCATCCACATCATCTCCTCCCAGAAGTCCGGAGTTGCCATCCACAACCGAGACCAGGGCAGCAGCAAAGTCAAAAATAGAGAAGGCCCTAGCAAAGCTGCCCCTCACCATGAAGTTTGTGCAGGGTGAGGAGATTGTGGGCTCAAAGATTGAGTCCAAGGTAAAGTTGATGACCGACGCCAGTGTTGGGACCTGGGTAGAAATGTAGGCCCTGGTAAAGATAATGCACATCCAGCGGCAGGCTGGAGACAAACTTGCAACCAACGTCAGAGGTTCCGGAATCCTCCGGGCAGCTTGCTTCCCATGCTCCGTGCAGTCTCCGGAGCTTGTTCTAACTTTGGCGGCCAACTACAACTCTTATGTCCGGGCCATTATGCTAGTAGCTGCAGAACCTACGGGATTCCCCACTCCACTGGTGTCCCTTGACCCAGTTACTTTCCAAGCAGGCCTGGGTATCCCGCAATTTGATCGGTCCTCAATGGTCACAAGGACCGAAGCCTTAAAATAATTCAATGAACTGGAGGATGCTACCCGGGTGTACATGAACACCAATTAGCTCTAGGTCCCGAAGAGGGATCCAAAAAGAATGAAGATAGATATCCCCCGCTCCGAATTCAAGGAAAGCATCCAAACAGGGATGATAGCATTGGCCCGAGTATTTGGGCAACCCTCTGCATAGGAATTTGCAAAGTGGATGTACTATTTCCTCCTAGGCATCTTCACTAAGGGAGAATTCTTTGACTGGGCGACAATAATTTCCAATCACGTCGACTCCCATTTCCTACAGCTGAACGAGAAGAAGTTCTACATGACTTCTTATGTTTTCTGGGCTTTGGCCCAACAGAGGCCCCACTCCAATGGCCTACTTACAAATGGAATTATTGGGATTGGCCCAGGATAAAAAGCACCATGGGACCATTTCCCACAGATTTAATGGGAGGCCAGCTTCCCCAGTTACTGCCGAGTAAACGACTCCTTCGTTTACTACCATCTACTCACACCTACCCGGGATGCCGGATACCACCTGTCTACTGAGGTGATGAAATTGGTTAGTAGTTATGGGCACTACTACATTCAATTCCAGCAGCATACATACATTAGGGTCATCGACTTCTCTGGGAAACCCTACTTGTTGCCCAAGCATTGCGGGGACAAGATCGTGCTGCTGGAATATTGTCGGCAGATGATGGAATTACATACCTTCTTGGCCCTCAAGAAGGTCCCCAATGTTTCGTTCCCAATCTCCTGTGGGAACTACACCTGCATTCTGGCCACCACGAAGGAGGCAGACAATGAATTAAAATGTTATAACTTGCAGGAATTCTATCTGGCATGGAGGAATTTTGATCCGCATGGCAGAATTGCAATGGCACTGCCCCGGGCTTCGGAGCCCCACCACGCACACATGGAAGACTTTTGGGTAGATCGCCAGGATGACATGGATGTGCGCAGCCAGCATTATGATAGAATGACGGCTGGAATGATGTAGGAGCTAAAGCTCCAGAGGTTCCCGGCGGGTTTCTCAGATGACGCCCCCACCATAGATCCCCAGTACAAAGAAAAGGGGATCGACAAAATGCCACTGCTGACAATGAATTGGGCCACCCAGGAGGAGCACACTATTGAGGACTTCACTCGGGAAGTAGTCGAGCGAAGTCATGCCTATTTTAAGAAGGCGTGCCCTGGGAGTATGCACCTAGCCTCCCGATCGGTACCAAAAATTACACCACCGCCGACACCAAAGTTGACTCTGGGGGCTAGGACTTTTGCACAAGGCGCAGACAAAGGAAAGGGGATAGAAACAACTCCCCCCGCGCAGAAAATCCCCATTCAAGAATAGATCAAGCAATCTGTAGCAGCCTCCCAGCAAATGAGGGAGCAGTTGATCACAAGGCTCGCCACTCCCCCGCTAATGGCTGGACCAATTCGTCCTCCTTCCTCCCCATCGCTGGTACCCTTGATGGTCAAGGTGGCGGGGGTGGATCTCACGGAGGCAGCAGCAATAGCCGATACGGGGCCACCTTTGATCACCTGGAGGAAGAGAAAGCACATCAAATAGCCTAAAGCAGAACCAGCGCCAAGGGCTTCCCTCCCAAAAGAAGTGGAAATCCTTTCTTCCAGTTCCCCGGAACTGGAGAAGGAAGCAGAACAGGCAGATATCCCAGCTAGTCCCCCTCCGGAGGAGGAGTTTGACATATTTGCGGTCGATGAGTTCATAAATATACAAGGGGATGATACACAAGCAGAGAAGGAAGTCTCAGAGCAAGAGCAAGAGGCTGTGGATCCAGAAGACCTAGAACTTGAAGCTGCAGAACAAGAAGAGCAGCAAACAGAAGAAAAGAGGCCAGAACTAGAGGTTATCTCTGGGGCCCCAGGAATAGAAGGTCCGGGAGAGGACCAACATCAGCCAAGTGAACAGATGGCATCCGCTGGGGAACCCAGACCCGAAACTTCAGGATCAACCATAACCCCAGCCGCCGCGTTCCCAAGGCCACTCCCGGGGGCAACCTTTGGGCAGGTAATCACAGCGGCCCAAACTCAAAATCTCAGCCCGATACCGCCCCTAATACCAACAGATGAGGAAGAAGAATAAGATCAGAATGAAGAAGAAATCCCTGAGGAAGCCGACCAGGGTCCAGACGTGTCAATTGACATCCAGGACCAGGCTGAGGAAACAGAGATTGAAAAGAATGTTGCGGAAGAAGAGGTTCCGGCAGGGAGAGAAACAGAGGAAGTACATGTTGAAAAGGAGCATCCGCCACCGGACACTGGGAGGGAAGCTGGAGAACAAACTCTTGCAAGAAGGCCACCTCTCCCACCTCCATGGCTGGCAGAAAGTAGAAAAAGAAAAGCCCAATCCGCTCCAACAGTCCCTCTCTCCCTAGCTGAAATGATGGCCCTAGCTCAGGCCCTGCCAAAAATGAAGAAGGCCGGGATAGTTCATACCCTTCAGACTGGGTCGGGCGAAGAAACAGTTGTAGTAGTGGCAACGCCTCCCCCAGACGCCGATGAAGCGATCGCGGATCCCGCAGATTATAATATCGTAGAGGTATCCCTGGGTAAAAGGGGAAAGCAGGGCGAAGTAGACCTGCTAAAGGAGGCAGCAAGGGCAGTGGAGGCCCGAGATGAAAAGGAGGCCCAGAGACTCAAAGATAAGAAGGAGAAGAATGCAAACCTTATGGGATTGCTTGTAGAGCTGGCCCGACCCATCAACGCCGCCCCTCCACAGACCTCCACATCAAAGGAATTACCACAGAGTGACATAGACTCCCTGCGAGTAATGAAAAAGAAGGCCCAAGCCGTAGACGAATGGGTCGCTCTACAGATAGGAAACACTTGGCGTTTCCTAGCGACCACTCTACCAGATTTATATACGGCCCGACAGATTATTTACCAGGAAGAAGCACTGATTGAGCAATGGGAGAGTGACGCCGAGAATTACCAGGCGTGGAAGGTAGAGCTCGAAGAGCTCCTCACCCTCGGGGAAGACATAATTTTCAAATCCAGAATTCTGGGTGAGGAATCATTTGATTTCATAAGGCCTCAACACTCTAGACTGAACCTCACATTGGAGGTAACCCAGCAATTGGTAGAGTCCTTACAAGAAAAGGTAAACACAGTGAAGTATTCTTCCAATTTGTACAAGTCATTTGTAATAAAAGCTTTCGGGGTTGATCCCCTTGGTACAAATACTTATACCCCCGAGGAGTAAGTTTTGGGAAGTTTTGATGAAATGATGGCATCTTGGTATCAATCCTCGGAGGGGATGGATGGGGCCCGAATGGCAAAACTGACCAAAATGGTGCTTAAAGGCCATGATGCCGCAAGGATGGCAGATGAGTTCAGAAATAATGTTCCGGACCTGGCAGAACAAGTTGAAGTGGCCAGGCACAGAAGGGCCAGCCTAAGGAAGATTGATGAAGATGACATTTTCTGCATCCTTCAGGCCTTCAACGATAATAAACAGCCTTGAGCATTCTCCGGGAACCGGGCAAACTTGAGCATTAAGCATTCTTTATTCTTTTGGGGATGTAAGTTCCTGAATCCCGGAGTTCCAGATCTAAAATTTTGTATTCTTTAAAGTGATCTGTGTCCCGGTCCCCGAGGCTAACTGGTCACTTTTAGAGGTGGTTAATAAAGACTGTCAGAAGGTAGTTGGCCACATCAAGAGGCATTGGCTCGGCATTTAGTTTCTGACAGGGTGGTCTTCTCACGGCGCCGTTCAAAGGTACACCTGGCACGTTGGAGATAGGGCGCCGCTTTTCCCATTTATGAGGAGTGTAGCCTTGGTCCCCGGGGGACCTACTTTCTCCTTTCTCTTCTCTAGCCCTCTTTCCGAGGCTGATTCTTCTGATGTATATTCTTGTCTTCTTCTTCTGACATGGCAGACCTATTTCGTCTCTAGGTCTTTTGTAGGGTGGCGCAGGTAGTACCGGCCCCCAGATATTGTATTTTATTGAAACGCAGTGAAATAGGGTTAGGGTTAGAGAGTTGTATAAAGAGGCAAATTGACCCATTTCCAAGGGTCGGCAAAATTGATGATTTTGTTGTCCATAAGAAATAGCAAAGTGGTTTCTGGTTTTAGTTGCAAAGCTCAATGCTCCATTTTTCTATTCTTGCTAGTTAGATGCTCCCCTAAAGCCACTATTGTATCACGCACCAATGCTTGCTGGACTAAATTTTAATGAAGAAGGAAGGATTCTTGGCAATGATTTTGTTAGCGTCCCTGCTTCTGGGTTAATGGTATTTCATGTTTTAGTGTTCTGCATGTCCTTTACTCTGATATGTTAAAGTAGATTAACGATCTCTTTATTTCCGCTACTGATAAAATGCTAACTGATGGTTGTGTATTTCTTCGGTATTTAGTGTAGTCTTTTAGAGTATTGTTGATGTTCCAGACATTTTAGCATGACTGTAGTTAGATAAATGTTTCTAACCCTGCAGAATCTTTTTCATTTTATTCGCTAAGTGTAGAATGCTCCGGGAAACCCTTACTGTTCTAAATCTCCGGAAGAATGAGTTGAAGTAACCAGCTATCCCCCTTGAAAATAGTCACCTCTCCTAACCGAGCCCCACACCGTCGTGACCTGACACCCAGGTGCTTGAAGGCCTGGAGGATTCATTTCCCTGGACAACCTTTGCAGGCGAAGTTGGTCGATTTCCCCGGAACCCGGTGACAACTTATGACTGTTGGCGGACCCGGTCAACAAAACCCCATCAACAGAAACTGGCGCTAGAAGGAGGGCATGAACTCATCCCCCTCCCAAGATTCCAATTTTACACCTCCTGAGGGTTCCCCGAGTTGTAGTTTTAAGAGACAAGCCTTTAGTGGGATTGGGTCCTTTTCCTCAGCTAAGTTTGAAAGAGTTCTTAGGTCTGCCCCGAACCCCGGAAGGTTTGTCGAAGTCGAGCCTCCTGCTTGAAAGAAGCGGACGTCGAAGTCCTACCAGCCACTGTTGTCTGGGGATCTACCATACCCCTGAATACTCAAACTCCCCAGACAGTCCTGGGAACTAGTACCCAAACTACCCAACATATAGTTCCACTAATGGCTGCATATTTTAGAAACACTGGGTCTCCTATGGGCACTTTTCTGGGCGCAATCAATGATTTACCCTCTCACCCAGAGAAGATTTGCCCATGATATGAGCACTTAGGCTCACAGACCGCAGAAGAACATTTACAGGCATACAAAGATGCCATGAATCGACATTGGATCCAGCATGAGGATGTTGTGACCCGCATGTTTCCCCTGTCCTTAGGACAAAGCGAGTTGAACTGGTACCTGAACTTACCTGCCAACTCCATCAACACTTGGCAGGATATGGAGGACGCCTTCTTGGCTGCCTTTCATGTACATGTGGACCCAGCTTGGTCCCATAGCCAGTTCATCTTCATCAGAAAGGAACCCAATGAACCTCTTGCAGCATTCAATCATAGGTTCCAGCGTGCCCTGAAGTGGTGTACGGGCCCTTTTGTCCCATCGCCAGACGTTACCATACAGACATACCTTAATGCGATGGACCCTTTCGTTGCCACCCTCCTTTGGAGAACAACCGCCCCAAGCGACCAGGACACTTTGGAAAAAGTCTAAAACCTGGCCTTAGAGTTATCCCGCGGTCTCAATAAATCCCCGGGCGGGATTGGACAGAACACGCCTTTCAATATGATCCCCGGCGGAACTACTTATGTCGGGGGTTACAATCCCAATCTGGCAATAGGTGCCCCCTCGATGGCAGTAAATCCCCCACCACCTTTGATAGACCAACAGGCGCGATATGTTTACCCCTCCCAGACCCAGATGACACCAGGTCCAGAAGTCTTCCCTTGGAATCAGCCACAACAAACACAACAGACTCAGACACAACCGTCTGGAGTGCCCTTCTTCCAGTCATCCGTGGTTGGAGGATTTCTGCCCTCGACTCTGGTTAATCTTGCTACATTCTCGGGAAGCCAACAACCGCCACTGCCGTCCCATTGTGACGCCAACACTCAGTTAACCGCCGAGGTTGAATCCCTCCAGCGAATGTTGTCCACTTTGACCATGGACATGGGTCAACTGAAGGCTGGGTCTTACGCACCCCAGACCTCAAATTCCCAGAGAGGGAATATCTTCTCTGGCCAATGTAACAACACCGGGGGAAGGAACTTCAACAACGGGCCTAGACCTAACCAACAATAATGGAACAATAACGCTAACACCGGAGGCCCACCTCCGAACTAAAATACCAACCAAAATGGTGCTGGACCATCCTATTTTACGCCAGTCGCAGACTTCCAGCCCATGACTAATTGGTGTTGGCTGCACGATACAGGTTCCCACAATGAGGTGAATTGTGCCACTTTCGAGAAATTTATAATGATCTCCCAGCTGGACAGGCAGCAATCGCATGATACCGCTCCCCCGGAGCCCCCCATCCAAGAGAAAACCCATAGTGCCTTCACCTGTGACACCATCTTCTTCAGTACTTCCGGGGAAGATGAAGAAGAATCCAAACTACAAGGATTCTTTGATGAATCCATTCCGCCCTTTGAGGCCAATGCCTTTACAAACCCGCGGGCTCCGTACAATACCCGCAACCAGCCAGGTAAAGGACCAGCTTACACGCCTGTACCTCCTACCAAAGATACTCCTCCCTAGAGTAATGCAACTGATCAACCCGCCCCTCCAAAAGGTCCTAGCTCTAACCAAGCAAAAGATCTCATCGAGGAAAATCACCAGTTCCTGGGGGAAAGATTTGACATCACGAAGGCGTTAGAGCAGACCACCACCTCCATGACCTTGATGGAGGTTTTGTTAAATTGTCCCGAGCAGAAGAAGTCCCTTCTGAAGCTCTTGGGGAACCCGAAAGAAGTCAGCCGCCCACCCAAGACTGTCTCTTTCGAAGATGCTAATGCGGCTGTCTTCCGGGGAAATAATGAGGATCCTCCCTTCCTGCTAGGCCTAAACATTTACAGCAAAAATATACACAACTGCCTAGTAGACTCTGGAGCTTCAGGTAACATCATGCCCTTATCCATTTGTTAGAAGCTTGGACTCCACCCCACCCCGTCTAACGGCGCAGTGATCCAACTGGATAAGATTGCTGTAAAAATGGTGGGGGAATTAAAGAATGTCCGGATACACCTTATCCAGGACCCTAGGATAGCCAGTATCATTGACATCCAAGTGGTGGATATCCCAGAGACTTACGGGATGTTACTTAGTCGGAATTGGTCTAAGTCCTTAAATGGATACTTTTCGACCAACTTCACCCACTTATGGCTTCCGTGGGAAGGAGAATCCAATCAGATCCAGGTCAAAAGCGAACCTCGGATGAAATAGGCCCTTACCGAAGTTGGGAAGGTCAACGAAGTCCTTTTCTCCGAATCTTCTCTGGGGGTGTACCGACCTCTTGAAATCTTAACATTTGATTTCATCTCCTGAGAGGAACCCGTAGTGTTGCAAAGAGGACAAGACTTAGAAGAAAAGGTGAGAGTTGAAGTCAACTCTCAAGGCCCTACAGCAACCCTTGCCACACTCCTGTCTGGAACTTGGTGTCGGGTGCATTACCAAAAACATTCAGAGCACGAGTGTGAGCCATGCCTATCGATCGCTACCCGGCAACTCGATATCTTCCAGAGTGAACATACAACCGATTCCCTAGGACCCAGTACTTCTACGGGATGTACTCCTTTGGTGCCATCCCCCGGGGAATCACCAATCAAAACTCCTCTGGGGATAAATTTCACTTTCACCTTGGTAGTCCGGAAGAAAATCCCTAAGTCTCCCAGCGATAATCCAAGCAGAACTCCCTGTCCCCAGCCCCAGATTACAAACAATGACTTGTGGACCCTTAAGTTCGACGGGTCCCGATCCAAACAGGGCTGTGGGGCCGGGGTAGAATTAATCAACCCGCGGGGGAAATCCTTCCTTGCATCCTACAGGCTGTAGTTTAACTATACAAACAACGTCACGAAGTACGAGGCTTTGGTCCTTGGACTCTTATTCACATTAAGGAAGGGTATCACCCGCCTCCGGGCTCTAGGTGATTCAGAGTTGGTTGTTAAACAAGTCCAGAGTCAATATACATGTCATGAAAAGAGGCTGGCCGCATACCGCAACCGGGCTTGGAGCCTCATCAAATATTTTGATGCCTTTGGCATTGACCTTATTCCCCGGCGACGGAACTATGTCCCGGATTCCCTAGCCATTTCTGCCAGCACACTTGAGCCGATGGCCGGCTCACGACTCCAAATATTTTCAGTTGAGATGGTCCCCACCCCCTCCATTCTAGATAATTTTACTCACTTTCAGGTTTTTGAGGACGATCAACATATCCTGGCCTTTATGGCCAATGTTGGTGTTTTTGAGGATCAGATAGTAGAGGAACGAGACCACGATGACACTGGACAGGGTGATGAAGATGATGGGATCATGGACTTGCCCACCAACACTATCCCTAAGGGGATGGTTGCATTAGAACGAATCTTCGATTCGGACCCTCGGGCCCGTGAGAAGGTATCATCCTCCCCTGAGGGAGGAAAGTTTGAAAAGGTTAACATCGGCCAACCCGGTGAAGAGAAGATCATCCACATAGGCACCTCTTGTTCCCCTGAGGAAAATGAGAATATTCTCACGGTTCTCTGAGAATACATTGATGTAATTTCCTGGGGGTATGAAGATTTAAAAACGTATGACACCTCCATCATGACCCACACTATTCCCCTGAAGCCAGACGCTAAGCCCTTTCAGCAAAAGCAAAGACCAATTAACCCCCTGATAGAGCCTCTGATCCGTCAAGAGGTAGAAAAACTATTGTCAGCCTGGATAATCTTTCCAATCCGGCATACTACATGGGTCACCAACCTGGTCCCAGTCAGGAAGAAGAACGGTGAGATCCGCCTTTGCGTGGATTTCCAAAATTTGAACAAGGCATCTAAAAAAGATAATCACCCTCTCCCCTCGTTGGATGAGGTGTTGCAGATAGTAAACGGATCTCAGATGATGTCTTTCTTGGATGGATATTCGGGATACAACTAGGTCATGGTCAAGTATGAGGACAGAGAGAAAATAATGTTTACCACCAAGTGGGGAACGTTTGCGTACAGAAGAATGCCCTTCGGGTTGATCAATGTAGGGGCTCCTTTTCAGAAGGCTATGGACATTGCGTTCGAAGGCCTCGTAAACCGATGCATAATTATCTACATGGATGATTTGATCGTCTTCTCCCGGGACAGGCATGATCACGCCGCCCACCTCGCTCAGATCTGCGAGAGATGTCGTCGGTATGGAATATCCATCAACCCCAAGAAGTGCATATTCGGGGTCACCGAGGGAAAGTTGCTAGGACATATCATCTCTGAGAAGGGTATATCCATAGACCCTGATAGAGTCGAAGCATTGCTGAACTTACAGATGCTTGGTAGCAAGAAAGAAATGCGATCCTTCTTCTGAAAAATCAACTTCGTGCGACGATTCATCACGGGATTCACAGAAATAGTTAAACCACTCAATGAAATGATGAAAAAGGATACCAAAATTGAGTGGAGTACTGAAGCAAAGTGGGCATTCGCCCAGATTAAATAGACGATAATGGAGGCACCTGTCCTAGCTAGTCCAGACTATTCCCTTCCATTTTATATCTACTCTTTTGCTTCGCCGCATTCTGCCGCGGCAGTACTGACCCAAAAGGTTAAAGGGCAGGAACGACCAATCGCTTTCATGAGTTCCCCCTTTAAGAATGTCAAAGTCCGGTATTCATCACTGGAAAAATAGGCCTTTTCTCTAGTTCGCGCCGTGAAGAAATTCTGGCATTATATTCTCCGGAGCAAAGTCCATGCTATCATCCCGGACCACGCTGTCAAATCTCTGCTAATGCAGATTGAATTGGGCGAGAGATGGGGAAATGGATGGCCATCCTCCAGGAATACGATTTAGAGATGCAGCCCATGAAAATAGTCTGAGGCCAGGGACTAAGTCGAACAATGGCAGAAGAGACTCCCCACATTGAATGTCAAACTTATACAGTGGAGTCCATTACCCAAGACCCGTGGTATACCAATCTGGTATACTTGCTACTAAACAACAGATGCCTGGAGGGATTGCCTCCCCACAAACGTCGCGCCCTTGGGATGAAAAGCGCCTATTTCATGATCAAAAACTTCACGCTTTACCGCAGAAACTACAAAGGAGTGTACCTCCGGTGCATCGACAGAGACCAAGCTGTGAAAATAATTGATGAATTCCATGGACAGTTTGGAACTGGGCATGGTTCAGCCGATGCCACTGCCCATCAGATCCTTCAAGCCAGATACTATTGGCCCTGTGTCTTCAGAGATGTTTACCCTCATGTCAGAAAATGCCATACTTGCCAAACTACAACACATCATGAGCGTAACCCAGCCATGCCTCTGCAACCAGTCTACGAGGCTAGACCCTTTGCCTAGTGGGCATTTGACTTCATCGGAGAGATCAACCCCAATTTGTCTGCCAACCACCGATATATCCTTACTGCGACTGATTATTGCACCCGGTGGTCTGAAACTATACCTTGCAAAAATAACACGACAGACGTAGTTATCAAGTTTTTAGAAGAAAACATCGTCACAAGATTTGGAATGCCCTTCACTTTAGTATGTGACAATGGTCCGGCATTTTCTTCAGCATAGTTACTCGAATGGACCTACAATCAGAAGATCACATTGAAGTTCTCCAGCAACTATTACCCCCAGGGGAATGGCGTTGCTGAATCAACTAACAAAAATCTACTTGAGGTGATCAAACATCTGTTAGAATGAAATCCCCGGGATTGGCACCAAAAGTTGAAATTCGCCCTCTGGGCGGATCACATTCGCATCAAGGCTGCCCTAGGGACATCCCCATTCCACCTGGTTTATGGTCAGAACCCTGTATTCCCAGTCAACTTACAAATCCCGATTTTACAGTTTATATAGGAATTCAACAACAGGGACAACATTGTGGAGGTTCGGCTCCTGAATCTGGTGCGAATGGAAGAACAGTAAGACACGGCCCTTGAACACTTTGCGCGTCATCAAGCAGTGGTAAAATGATGGTTTGACAGAAGAGCCCAATATAAGGCTTTTCAGATCTCGGATCTGGTCCTGTTGTGGGATAAGGCCCGGGAGAAAAAAGGAAAGCATACCAAGTTCCAATGGCTTTGGCTCGGACCATACTTAATTTCAGAGATCTGCGGGGCAAATACTTACCGCCTTAACACCTTGACTAGAGAACCTGTCGCATTGCCTGTTAATGGGCAGTTTCTCAAACATTACTTCGAGTAAGGGTAAGTTTGTTCAAAGTTGTATTATATGTAAATAGTCTTGTCGGCTGTCCTCCGGGGAAGTCTTCCCCTTTTCTTTTGTTTTTGTTGTCTTTTCTTTCTCTTTTGGCTCTTTTGGTCCCGGCGTTTTGTCCCATCCTGTAGGAACTGGAATTCTTTGCATAACTTTGGCCTCTGGTGTAATGCCTCCAGCATGGTGAATTTTAGAATCTATCTTTATCATGGTGGAATCAACCCGGTCTCCGGGATTGTTTGCAGGTTATGGCACATTTTTGAGAAATCTCCATTGGGTGTTGTCTCCGGGAGTCTAGAAATCAGTGAACAATAATAATATAAGGAACAAGTGATCGGACACATCGAGGGTAGATCGGCTGTACTGGTTGGTTGATCCACGTCTGAAATCTAAAGAAATTCCTTCTGGGTCTGGAGTTTTATCCTCTCCAAATATCTAAATATAGGTGGATAGGTGAAAGGAGTACCACCATTTGAATTTTAGCTAAGCTTGAGATCAATGGTGAAAGAAGTACCACCTTCCCCACCTGGAAATAAATAAAATAATAAGAGGAAAAGTGGGACGAAACTCCAGCCTCCGGGGGAAAGCAATCAAATTGATGACTGGTTTGATGTAATTAGTACCACCTCTCTATTCCTCCCAGGGGTCATCGGCTTGATTTCTTTACAAAGCACACACGACACCACTGATGAAAGGCTTCGGACTGACTCCCGTGTGGTCGGGTTCTCTCGGATATGCTGCACTCTGCTTGGCAAACGCTTCGGGAGGATGATTTATTCCAGTTGTGCTAACCAGAGATTCTATGGTTCTCAAATGCGCTAAGGCATTTGTCCCAAATAGTCACCATTTATTATGCCCTGCATCCCCGTCCCTACATTTTGTGTGCAAAATGTTGGGTCCCCCCTTTTTTTTTGCTTTTCTTTTTGCTACGGCTTTGCCTTGTCTTTCTTTTCCTTTTTGCTTTCTTTCTCCGGGGTTTTCTTCCCCGGTGTGTGTTGTTTTCTTGGTTTGGTTTTTTCCCTCTGGGATCCTGGATCCCGGAGGTTGCCTTTTGGTTGAAAGCCGAAAGCCGGACTTCGGGATTCTTTGCTATGATGTTCTTAAGTCTTAATAACATCATCGCAAGGAATCCCTGGGCCCAGAATCTAGAGATTGCGCCTGACCTGAAATCTCCAGAAGGAGGAGGATTGCTTTTCACCGTGGGTATAAATAGACTTGCCTGTCATTTTCATATTTATCGTGATTAAAATCTTCGAGCACTTAGAGTGAAATAGAGCAATTTTCAAAGCGATTAGCAGAGCAGTTACAGAGAAATTTGTGATAATCAAAGCTTAACACCTTCTACTGTTCTCAGACGTATGCTAGTGCTTCGTGGTGGTGATCTCGACAGCTTGACGATTCAAAGTTGTTGCAGAGTTCTCCTGGTAATCTTTCCCTTCCTCCGCCTTCTGCATTTTCAGGTTGGTTTTTCTACTTTCCTCCTCTTCGTTTTGCTTTCATTTTCTGGTTTTCTTTGGGTTTGCCTATTTTTGTTTTCATTTGCTTTATTTCTCTGTTGTTTCTTTGGTCTTCTAGTTTTTCCGCTTGTTGGTGGCTCGGCTCTGCCAGAGGGTTGTCCGCCTTTGGTATAGTCTGTAAATAGTCTGTAAGTAGTCTGTAAATAATGTAAGTAGCTATATATATTTGTTTCAGCCTTGTCTGGTTTTCCCGCGGGAGTCATTCCGTGTGTATATCCATGTAAATATGTGCTTGTCTGTAGATAGCCCTTGTATATCTCCCCCCTTTCATGTGTATATCCTTCAATTCTGTGTGTATCCTTCCAGGTGGCTCGACAAGCTGGTCGAGTCACCCTTGCTGCTGGTTTTTTGCCTCCAAGCTTGCTTCAAGGCAGAAAACCACCTGTTTGAAACTCGGCTCTCGGTTGGTTTCAAACAGGTGGTTTTCTCTCTCCTCCATCAAGGCTGTCAGAGCCTCATTTATTTCCCATGCATGTAATTACTTCTGGCCAAGTGGCTTTCCCTTTTCGTGCGTTTGAACAGTTGGCTCTGTCGCCAGTGCCATCACATCTATTCAATGCCAGCGCACGTGGCATCCACGTGGACCTGCTTCCACATTCTTCTTTGCTAACGGTCATTTCTCCGGGCTTCGGGCCTCTTTCCGCCATTCATCCTATGTCTTCATCAAGTGTGATAAAATTTCCCAGACCCTGAGATATAATGAAAATCCTAAGTTTGTGTTGTGCTTTTCGGATACTTATGCGTGAAGCTAACTTTTAAGGAAAAGCAAATGGTGTGGTGGTAAGATCTCCGGACCCCGGAGTTACTGTTTTATTTTAATGAATATGTTCTTACGGTCGCTTTGTCTTGCAGGTCCAAAATTCATCTTACAAACATGTCTGAAGCATCCACATCATCTCCTCCCGGAAGTTCAGAGTTTCCATCCACAACCGAGACCAGGGCAGCAGCAAAGTCAAAAATAGAGAAGGCCCTAGCAAAGCTACCCCTCACCATGAAGTTTGTGCAGGGTGAGGAGATTGTGGGCTCAAAGATTGATTCCAAGGTAAAATTGATGACCGACGCCAGTGTCGGGACCTAGGCAGAAATGCAGGCCCTTGTAAAGATAATGCACATCCAACGACAGGCTGGAGACAAACTTGCAACCAACGTCGGAGGTTTCGAAATCCTCCAGGCAGCTTGCTTCCCACGCTTTGTGCAGTCTCCGGAGCTTGTTCTAACTTTGGCGGCCAACTACAACTCTTTTGTCCGGGCCGTTATGCTAGCAGCTGCAGAACATACGGGTTTCCCCACTCCACTGGTGTCCCTTGACCTAGTTACTTTCCAAGCAGGCCTGGCTATCCCACAATTTGATCGGTCCTTAGTGGTCACAAGGACCGAAGCCTTGAAACAATTCAATCAACTGGAGGATGCTGCCTGGGTGTACATGAACACCAATTGGCTCAAGGTCCCGAAGAGGGATCCAAAAAGAATGAAGATAGATATCCCCCACTCTGAATTCAAGGAAAGCATCCAAATGGGGATGATAGCATTGGCCCGGGTATTTGGGAAACCCTCCGCCCAGGAATTTGCAAAGTGGATGTATTATTTCCTCCTAGGCATCTCCACTAAGGGAGAATTCTTCAACTGGGCGACAATAATTTCTAATCACGTCAACTCCCAGTTCCTGCAGCTGAACGAGAAGAAGTTCTACATGACTTCTTATGTTTTCTGGGCTTTGGCCCAACAAAGGCCCCACTCCAATGGCCTGCTTACAAATGGCGTTCTTGGGATTGGCCCGGGACAAAAAGCACCGTGGGACCATTTCCCACAGATTCAATGGGAGGCCAGCTTCCCCAGTTACTGCTAGGTAAACGACTCCTTCGTTTACTACCATCTGCTCACACCTACCCAGGATACCGGATACCGCCTGTCTACTGAGGCGATGAAATTGGTTAGTAGTTATGGGCACTACTACATTCAATTCCAGCAGCATACATACATTAGGGTCGTCGGCTTCTCAAGGAAACCCTACTTGTTGCCCAAGCATTGCGGGGACAAGATCGTGCTGCTGGAATATTGCCGGCAGATGATGGAATTACATACCTTCTTGGCCCTCAAGAAGGTCCCCAATGTTTCATTCCCAATCTCCTGTGGGAACTACACCTGCAGTCTGGCCACTGTGAAGGAGGCAGACAATGAATTAAAATGTTATAACTTGCAAGAATTCTATCTGGCGCGGAGGAATTTTGATCTGCATGGCAGAATTGCAACGGCACTGCGCCGGGCTTCGGAGCCCCACCACGCACACATGGAAGACTTCTGGGCAGATCGCCAGGATGACATGGATGTGCGCAGGTGGCATTATTATAGAATGATGGCTGAAATGATGCAGGAGCTAAAGCTCTAGAGGTTCCTAATGGGTTTCTCAGACAACGCCCCCACCATAGATCCCTAGTACAAAGAAAAGGGGATCGACAAAATGCCACTGCCGGCAATGAATTGGGCCACCCAGGAGGAGCACACTATTGAGGACTTCACTCGGGAAGTAGTCGAGTGAAGTCATGCCTATTTTAAGAAGGTGTGCCCCGGGAGTATGCGCCTAGCCTCCCGACCGAAACCAAAAGTTACACCACCGCCTGCACCAAAGTTGACTCCGGGGGCCTGGACTTCTGCACAAGGCGCAGATAAAGGAAAGGGGATAGAAATAACTCCCCCCGTGCAGCAAGTCCCCATTCAAGAACAGATCAAGCAATCTGTAGCAGCCTCCCAGAAAATGAGGGAGCAATTGATCACAAGGCTCACCACTCCCCCGTTAATGGCCGGACCAATTCATCCTCCTTCCTCCCCATCGCTGGCAGCCTTGATGGTCAAGGCGATAGGGGTGGATCCCATGGAGGTAGCAGCAATAGCCGATGCGGGGACACCTCTGATCACCCAGAGGAAGAGAAAGCACATCAAATAGCCTAAGGCAGAACCAGCGCCAAGGGCTTCCCTCCCAAAAGAAGTGGAAATCCTTTCTTCCAGTTCCCCAGAACTGGAGAAGGAAGCAGAACAGGCAGATATCCCAGCCAGTCCCCCTCCAGAGGAGTTTGACATATTTGCAGCTGATGAGTTTGAAAATCTACAAGGGGATGATACACAAGTGGAGACACAAGTCCTAGAGCAAGAGAAAGAGGCTGTGGATCCAGAAGACTTGGAACTTGAAGCTGCAGAACAAGAAGAGCAACAAACAGAAGAAAAGAGGCTAGAACCGGAGGTTATCTCCGAGGCCTTAGGAACAGAAGGTTCGGGAGTGGACCAACATCCACCAAGTGAATAGATGGCATCCACTAGGGAACCCAGACCCAAAACTTCGGGATCAACCGTAACCCCAGCCGCCGCGTTCCCAAGGCCACTCCCGGGGGCAACCTTCGGGCAAGTAATCACAGTGGCCCAAACTCTGAATCTCAGCCCGATACCGCCCCTACTTCCAACAGATGAGGAAGAAGAATAAGAGCAGCATGAAGAAGAAATCCCTGAGGAAGCCGACCAGGGTCCAGACACGTCAATTAACATCCGGGACCAGGCTGAGGAAATAGAGATTGCATAGAATGTTGCTGAAGAAGAGGTTCTGGCAGGGCGAGAAATAGAGGAAGTACATGTTGAAAAGGAGCAGCCGCCATCGAACACCGGGAGGGAATCTGGAGAACAAACTCTGGCAGGAAGGCCACCTCTCCCACCTCCATGGCTGGCAGAAAGAAGAAAAAGAAAATCCCGATCCGCTCCAACAGTCCCTCTCTCCCTGGCCGAAATGATGGCCCTAGCTCAGGCCCCGCCAAAAATGAAGAAGGCCCGGACAGTTCATACCCTTCGGACTGGGCCGGGTGGAGAAACAGTTGTAGTAGTGGAAATGCCTCCCCCAGACACCGATGAAGCGACCGTGGATCCCGTAGATTATAATATCGCAGAGGTATCCCTAGGTAAACGGGGAAAGCAGGGCGAAGTAGACCTGCTAAAGGAGGCAGCAAGGGCAGTGGAGGCCCGATATGAAAAGGAGGCCCAGAGGCTCAAAGCTGAGAAGGAGAAGAATGCAAACCTTATGGGATTTCTTGCAGAGCTGGCCTAACCCATCAACGCCGCCCCTCCATAGACCTCCACATCAGAGGAATTACCGCAGAGCGACATAGACTCCCTGCGAGTAATGAAAAAGAAGGCCCAAGCAGTAGACGAATGGGTCGCTCTACAGATAGGAAACACCCAGCGTTTCCTAGCGACCACTCTCCCAGATTTATATATGGCCTGGCAGATTATTTACCAGGTAGAAGCACTGATTGAGCAATGGGAGAGTGACGCCGAGAATTACCAGGCATGGAAGGTAGAGCTCGAAGAGCTCCTCACCCTCGGGGAAGACATAATTTCTGAATCTGGAATTCTGGGTGAGGAATCATTTGATTTCGTAAGGGCTCAGCACTCCAGACTGAACCTCACATTGGAGGCAACCCAGTAACTGGTAGAGTCCTTACAGGAAAAGGTAAACACAGTGAAGTATTCTTCCAATTTATACAAGTCATTTGTAATAAAATCTTCCGGGGTTGATCCCCTTGGTACAAATACTTATACCCCTGAGGAGTCAGTTTTGGGGAGTTTTGATGAAATGATGGCATCTCGGTATCAATCCTTGGAGGGGATGGATGGGGCCCGAATGGAAAAACTGACCAAAATGGTGCTTAAAGGCCATGATGCCACAAGGATGGCAGATGAGTTCAGAAATAATGTTCCGAATCTGGCAGAACAAGTTGAAGTGGCCAGGCACAGAAGGGCCAACCTAAGGAAGATTGATGAAGATGGCATTTTCCACATCCTTTAGGCCTTCAACGATAATAAACAGCCTTGAGCGTTCTCCGGGAACTGGGGAAACTTGAGCATTAAGCATTCTTTATTCTTTTGGGGACGTAAGTTTTCAGATCCCGGAGTTCCGGATCTGAAATTTTGTATTCTTTAAAGTGATCTGTGTCCCGGTCCCCGAGGTCGACCGGTCACTTTCAGAGGTGGTTAATAAAGACTGTCAGAAGGTAGTTGGCCACATCAAGAGGCATTGGCTCGGCAGTTGGTTTCTGACAGGGTGGTCTTCTCAAGGCGCTGTTCAAAGGTACACCTGGCACGTTGGAGACAGGGCGCCGCTTTTCTCATTTATGAGGCATGTAGCCTCGGTCCTGGGGGGACCTACTTTCTCCTTTCTCTTCTTTGGCCCTCTTCCCGAGGCCGATTCTTCTGATGTATATTCTTGTCTTCTTCTTCTGACATGGCAGACCTATTCTGTCTCTAGGTCTTTTGTAGGGTGGCGCAGGTAGTACCGGCCCCCAGATATTGTATTTTATTGAAACACAGTGAAATAGGGTTAGGGTTAGAGAGTTGTATAAAGAGGCAAATCGACCCATTTCCAAGGGTTGGCAAAATTGATTATTTTGTTGTCTATAAGAAATAGCAAAGTGGTTTCTGGTTTTAGTTGCAGAGCTCAATGCTCCATTGTTCTTTTCTTGGTAGTTAGATGCTCGCCTGGAGCCACTATTGTATCACACACCAGTGCTTGCTGGACTAAATTTTAATGAAGAAGGAAGGATTCTTGGCAATGATGTTTTTAGCGTCCCTGCTTCTGGGTTAATGGTATTTCATGTTTTAGTGTTCTGCATGTCCTTTACTCTGATATGTTAAAGTAGATTAATGACCTCTTTATTTTCGCTAGTGATAAAATGCTAACTGATGGTTGTGTATTTCTTCGGTATTTAGTGTAGTCTTTCAGAGTGTTGTTGATGGTCCAGACATTTTAGCATGACTGTAGTTAGATAAATGTTTCTAACCCTGCAGGATCTTTTTCATTTTATTCGCTAAGTGTAGAATGCTCTGGGAAACCCTTACTGTTTTGAATCTCCGGAAGAATGAGTTGAAGTAACCAGCTATCCCCCTCGAAAATAGTCACCTCTCCTAACCGAGCCCCGCACCGTCGTGACCCGACACCCAGGTGCTTGAAGGCCTGGAGGATTCATTTCCCCGGACAACCTTTGCAAGCAGAGTTGGCCGATTTCCCCGGAACCCGGTGACAACTTATGACTGTTGGCAGACCCGATCAACAAAACCCCGTCAACAAGTGTCAACCACAAGGAGTGAGTCAATTTGAAGCCCAATTACCATTCATAAAAAATGATGCAAAGACCAAATTAGATGCACCCGATGAGATGCATAAAGGGTAATCCTAGTAGTTCCATTTCATCTAGAGGCAAGTGTGAAACACTCAAAGCACTGACAGGGATACCGTGAATTTTGAGAAATATTTGGCGTGGTGATGAAGTTTTTAAATCTTGACCAAAGATAAGTGATGCCACCATTTCCTATATGCACACAAATGAGAAAGTTAACCATGACAAATGTAAAGACAGGTGGCGATGATCCCATGAGAATTACTTCACTTTGACACGATACATGATGCTATTCAATTGAAAAGTGTCCAAGCGCCAAGTGCATATACCTATCATCTAAAAGAGATTCATATTATAATGATAAAGATATTAAGACATGAGGGAACCCGTAATCAATAAGTATATATGAAATCTTCTAAAAAGGGGAACAATTTTAAAGATTTGAAAAAGAATCGGTTATTGAAATCAAAAGGCTCGGAAAAGAGAAACATGGGAGCCTTTAAAAGGAATTAGGAATGAAGATACAGAGGTTCTCCTTTTTCTGGGAGTCAGTTGGCTACAGGGAGGAGAGAAGTCATTTTCTAATATTATTGTAACAGAGGAAGACGGAGAGAATATATTTTCATCTTTTTGCAACTTGATTGTAATGACAGAGACAAGCAATCCTATGGTTATTTTGTTATGTTTTTAGAATAAAGAGTATATTTATGTCAGATCTTGAGGTCTGAATATTTATTTCCTGGTTGAAATTGATTATGTAGTCTTTTCTCCCCATTTTAAATACATTTATGCATTATTATCTCAAGTACTTATGTGATTGTGAATCAGTTGGTTCATAAACTCATCTACTACTAAATAAATTATTTAGCTCCTCTTACATCTTCTGTTATATGAAAGACTTGATAAATGGTCTTGAGGCTGTTATCTAGTTTTTCTCTCATTCTTTAGTTGAATATCTGATAATTGCATTCACTCCATGTCTATGGATGAATGTTAGCATAGCCTTCATGTCTTCTGGTCAAAGACGTATTCTGTTATATAATTCATTGTAAATCATTCTTGGGGGGATCTGTACCTCTTAATTTAGAGGAGAGTTATCAATCTATGATAACTCATCCAACTATTAGTTTAATTTGTCTTCTTATTTTGGGCGTTTGAGGATCATTTGTAAGTTTTTTTCGAGAAGACAAATCTATTTACTAACAGACACAAAGCACATGAATGCAAATCTAAGAAGAAAAAACCAAAGAATAAATCTTACATGGAAAAACATTGTTCTACTTGCAACATACATGGCCACACATTTCAGGAATGTAGAAAAAGGCTGAATCAAGTTTGGAAACCAAAAGAGCAGGAAAATGCATATCAACCGAGAAGAGTCGGTAACTCATATGTATGGGATTACAACACTTGGACAAATTGTACAACATGTGGTAGATATGGACATATAGCTAATAATTATATGAGTAAATGGATAAGAAGATCCAGGAACTGGGAAAACTCAGGAATGACATGATTACACTGTCATAAGGTTGGTCACTTGAGAAAGGACTGCAGAGATCAAGTGACGGATTCAAGCACTTTTATAAATGGAAACACTATTGAAGATATCAGGAGGATGAAAAATCGAATGTGGATGAAAGCTTCAAATAATGACAATGTTGGACCAAGCAATATAGTTGGTGACACCTCATCCAATGGATCTAGTGACATCACCACCCCCACCTAAGAAAAAACAACTAAGTATGGAACTGAACTCTACAAAGCTATATTTTACATCAGTTCCAATATTCATTGATAATATGCCAAATTAGCATGAATGGAGATGCACTATGGTATTACTTATTATGAATTTGTAAGACCAGTCTTGTCAAAAAATATGAGCTGACAGTATTCCCCGAGCATCATCGGTAAACATGTGAAAAGTTAATTGAGTTGACACTTACCCCGAGCTGTGTATACTTAGCAAGCTAAGAAGTTTGTGTGATGACTGAGTGACTCTGTCTTCGACCACCAAGAAGTAGGTAAAGAATTTATTGCACCACTTAGGGCATCATCTATAAAAGGGTGATGGAAATCTCATTCACTCACCAAGCATTTAAGAGTGAAGAGAAGAGTGAAGCAGAGTGACCAAAAGAAAAATTATTGCAGATCGATTCAGAGAAGATTCAAAGGCTATTTTGAACAAATTTCAACATCTATTAAAAATATCACATAAGTAACAAGACTTACCGAGCTCATAGTTCATTATGGAGGAAGTGCTAAATTTCAATAACTATGGCAACCATATCACGAGTCTCCAAGATCAAGAATGCGAAGGACAAGAAGGTTAATCTGATAAAAAACACAACCTATGAAGAGCCTAAGTATAAATTTTTCCTAGAGATTTCTTCACAACCTGATGATACCGGAGTGTTCTCAAGCATCCCTCCTAGGGTTTTTCTAGTTGAAGGCACTGAGCATATATCCATTGCAAGATTGCAGAAATCAGAGATCTTAAGGTTGAAGAAGCTTACAAGAAGATTTTTACAGATGGAAACCTTAACGATGAACATAAACACATTGAGGTGAAAGGGTTGACAAATGCCATAATATTTATGAAAGAGTTCAAGTAAAAGTAGATTCGGATAGTACTCAGTCGAGTACATGATAGGAAAATGTGGTGGATGAACCAAAAACAATCACTAAGGATGCAATACATGCACTAACCAGTTATCTTGTAACCGACAAGGCCAAAGCCAAAAAACATCCTTCTCGCCCCAACATTGAAAAATAAACTGGTGTAGTATGGGACGACAGATGTTTAAAAGTTAATTCAATCATCGATGCAGAGATGAGTTTCAGTGCATGCGTAATTGGATAAAAGGTATTCCAGGATACTCAATTGAATATCATAGCATGTGGAGCAGTTGACACTGCCTATAAGATTGTGAACAAAGGACTGCAACTGGACTTATCTGATCTACTCTTGAGCAATTAGAGGAGAAAATGAGAACTATTAGATCGACCAAATCTAATTCATGTAAGTTCAGTTCACTCCTCATGTGCACATTTTTCTATTTTCAGAACTTCTTCCCATCTGTTGGTAATGTCAATTGGGACACAACCAAATGAGTAACTACACAAATTGGTGACTTCATCAAATCACTAGGGGATAATTTTACATCATTAATGGATGCATACTTCACTACCTTCAAGGATAGAATGAAAAAGAGAATAAGGATACCTGCATAGCTGGTGGAAAAGTATAAGGATGATATATGTTTCATGGTGGATACTGACACCACTTCAATAAAACTAGTTGTACTGAGAACAACTTGGTTGGCACCACTAGATTATGAGATCAACATTGATCACGCCACAAATGCTATTGAAGCCCTGCTAAATGAAGAAGTGGACAAATCATTGCCAATATTTGGCACATATGACGAAGATAAGGCTAGAATTAAAATTGGAATAGTAGTGAAGAAGATAGACCAAAAGAAGAATAAAATCATGAAAACACTTGAGAAGAAACTTTTGGTAGATGATAAAGAATCGGAACAAGAAGACACCGAAGGAAAGTCACTCGTCGGTGAAGATGAAAATTTAAGTGAATTTGAGTTAACTGAGTCTGATGCACCACCAAAAAATAAACCAATAACTAATGCTACATCAAGAACTAGAAGTTAGACTATAAAAGATGTAAAATCCCCACTGATAAAGAAAGGTACAATGAGGACTTTTAAGAGAAAGCCTCAAACTGGGCAACAGGCACCAAGGAAAAGAAGAAAATACATTAGAGGAAAATAGGACAAAGATGACACTGAACATTATGAGAGTGAGAAAGAACTCCAACCTACAAAGAACAAAGTTCCTACAATAGTTGATGAAGTTGTTGAATCAATCATCAACTCAGGGATCATATCTCATCGCAAAATCAGATAATGGCTAACTCTGAAACCCAAGGATTAGAATAAGATAGAAGAAGCCATAATTAAGGAAATGGTTGCATACAAGTATGTACCTATACAATTAAGCTAGAATATGCCACAACAGCTAAACACTACTATATTTGGGGCCAAATTTCAATGGCAACTTCCGACAGATGATTTGTTTTTGTGATTTTGGGTTTTTTTTTTGTAATAGTTCTCGATGGTGTCGAAATTCCGATGGGTTTTAAATAGACCATCAGAATTTTGACAGTTGTGGGCTATACATGAAAAAAAAAGTGAAACGACCAAATTATTTTTATTTTTTATGCCGAAGAGATCAGAAAAGGAGCGGGAGGAAGCGAATTTGAGGTCGAAGCTGCGCGTGAAGACAGTGTAACTAGCTGGGGTGTAATTTCTCATAATTTATTGTAGCTCCACTTTCTTCATCTTTGATCTATGATTCATTTTGAAGGTATGTGATTTGTAGACATTAGGGTTTATGTTTTAGTAGTGAATGTTAATAATTGTAATGATTATGATATGTCTATTGCTTTTCACCTGATGTTCATTTCCTTCATTCATTTCATGTATTTAGTTATAAACCCATGCCCTCTAATCTATATTATTGCTCAGAGCATTATCATTTCTATCTGCCCATGAAACTATAGGTAGATGCCCTATTATAGTTTAGGAAGAAAAAGACAAAAATAAACTAAAAGGTCTAAGCATGAAACTACTACATTGATCCCTTGTTATGTGTATGAACAGTTCTATGTATGATTGATTTCTCATAGTGATTTTTCTTTCTGGTGCTTCCAGTTTTGACAAGCTATCCCCCGCAAGAAGCAGCTAGTTTTCATTCCCACGGTGTGAGATAAATTAACAAGGACATGTCAGAATGAATGTTCAATATGGACATAGATTCTTATTAGTCATGGGAGCTTAGGATTCATATCTATCTACCCTCGATTGAAGCTATGCCCTCTAATCTAATCATGACAGTGTTTCTTTTTCTTTTTCTTTGAAAGGAACCCTTGGTGCTTTACTTTTAATCAATGCTCTTTGTATTTCACTCACTCACTATTGGAAAAGATATGTATAAAAGGTATACAAACTTGAGAGAACCGCTCAAAATATCTATAACATTGTTATCATGGTCAACATCAGTGATTTCCATTGTCAAGAATGATTGTTTCAACACCATCCATTCATATTATTTTAATAATTTTTTATCAGTGTTTCTTCATTGATTTATTTAGCTATGAGAGTCAACATCTTGATACACATGAAATTATTGATTTTTAAATTTATGATTCATATCACTTTCATCTTGTTTTCTTTTGGACTTGTTGGGATATGCTTCTATATTTTATTTCCTTCTTACTATATATCATGGATTGATCTTATTGAGGGTTACTTCATTTTTATTTCAATGTCTTTCACCATATTATATGTTATTAATCTTAGAGTTTTGACTCTTTACCATGCTTAATCTCATGCAAATACCTGCCCTCTACTTTTGTCCATAGTTGGGTCTTTTTCATTACATTTCATTCACTATTCTTAGGCTTCTTCATGGACTTGTCAAAACATTCCATGATAATAATATACTCTATTGGAAAATTGTAGCTCCTACACCAATGTTATTCATGCATTGCCACTCTTTTGGCCTTTTCAACCATTGCTTTGACTCATGTTATTGAAGGATTTCTGCATGGTCACTTTATTGATGCATTGTTTCAATGTTTTCTGATCTTTGTGACTGATTCTTGTCTTTAGCTATGGTACATGACATTATTCATTATAGCCTCTTCTTCTACCATATCTACTTCTCCATGGGACCCTATTGATTGGGATACTTCTATTAATTGACAGATCTAGATACCCTTTTGTCTTTGAGCCATTAAATGTGATTGCACATTGTCTTGTTTGCTACAATTAGCTTCCTTTCAATATTCAACAAAGACTACTGTGTGTGTGTGTATGCATATGTATGCATATATGTAAAGGATAAAATATATTGTGATGTTGTTTATGATACCCTTTACATTTAAGTATGGAGGGTGAGGAAACATAAAAATGATCCCTCCTATTCTCGAATGCACAATAGAATGATCCAAAAGGATCAATGCACAAATGAATCAATCTATTGGAAAGTAAGAATAAGTACCCTCCATTTATTAATTTGAATGTGTTTTTGATTTATATTGACTGAAGATCTTAATTAAATTAAATAGGATAAATGTACTAACCTTGAAATATTGCAGATCCAAAGAAGAACTATTTTCTGAAGCCTGTGTCAAGTTTCTGGAAAATCTGAGACCAGATCTAGAACAGAAATGTAGAGACGGAAAAACCCATAAATCTTTTTCTGTTCTGAGACAATTCTGATTCTGACCCTCAAGTCAATGTCACCATTTGCTAGAATTTATAGTTGCACCCTAGGTCAAGGTTGACTTAAAAATTATCCTATCAAAATTTTGTTTTTAGATCCGGAAAGTTTGCCGAAAAGGGTATCCAAATTTCCATCTAGATCTGTTGTTCTGAACCTATACCTGCAAGAAAAATGGATTTATTTGCTGGGGGAGAGGTTTGCCTTAGTCAACCCCAATTTAGGAATTAACCTTGAAATCAATAATTGAAATAGAGAATGCTAGCAAGTAGTAGAAGTAAATCTAATAACAAAGCTATGATATTCAAATAGATATGCAAGTGTATTTTGAATGCAAACAAGTATGTAAGTATGAAAGCTTGGGCTCAATTAGAAACCATAAACCTCCATGATTTTATGCTTGGAATCCACCTTGAAGTGAGAATGAATGAGTATTGAGGATGCACAGAGGATCTTGAGGGAAGCTCACACCACCATGATGGCTAGATCTAGGGTCTGAATGATGAATCTTGAATGCTTGAACCAAATCCTTTCAAAGGCTTGAAAGCTTGAATCCTTGATCTTCAATGGAGAACTTGAATGCTTGGGAGGAAGACTTGAATACTTTTAATCCTTTAAAATGGATTCTTGAACTTTTTCTTATTTCTTATCTCCCTTAGATAACTTCCTTTCTTTCACCTATCACTTAGAGAAAATGAGAGGAGAGGGCTTCCTTTTATATGAAACTAGGGCACAATCTTCTAGAGAGGCTGACATAGGAGAATTAAATTCCAATTAGACCCATTCCCCTAGAAGAGGACCTATGTTAAATATAATTTAGGATCGACCGCTTTGGAACCTAAAATAGTTGACCCGAAAGCGGGAAAATGAATTTTGATGACCTCTAGCAGCCGACAAGCTTCCAAATTTGGAAGGGGGACCCAAGTCAAGGTCGAGGTTGTCCTTCACCTAGGTCAAGGTCAAGGTCATTTTTGACCTAGGTCAAGGTCAAGTTCAACCTTGACCCAGGGGGTTAGGACCCCTAGAAAACATGTCAGTTGGGAGGGAAGGTGCCCGGAGAGGCCCAATCAGGGTCCTAAATAGACACAGAAGTAGGAGAGGATGAAAAAATGAGGAGAAAGTATGATGGTGGTCAAAAAAATCCCCTAAGGAGGGATAAACATTCTTAACATGGAAGTGCTTCCATTTTAAGATGATACAATATGTATGTATATGTATGTATGCATATGTATGTATATGTGTGTGTGTGTGTATGTATGCATATGTATATGTATATATATGCAGCAGCAAATAAGTTCTATTAACTATTTTATTTTGTGTGGGAATTAATATGATGGGTTAGTTCTTTCTATATTCCTAACAAAATTGGACTCATATCTAAAAATTACCAAGATATCTCTTGGAACACTGGGATAAATCTCTAAAATTAGCTTCACATCGTAGCCTATGTTCAAATGCTCATTTTTATCTAGTGTGAAAGATGATAATAAACTTTAAAAAGGTGAGAGTTTTCTTACAGAAAATGAATATTTCCAGCCTCTTTCCATTTCCACCTCTATTATTTTTCTTCTTCATGTAGGGACTTGGAGCATTTGTCAGCAACCATCAGATTCTGTATATTTTCAAGCTTAGAACTAATCTCCTTGTTCTATGTGAAAATGTTGAACGGAAACTAAGTATGCAAAAAATAGTTCCCTACGCTAAACTCCCAAGAAGAGGATCGTACAAATTCAGATTTAACCCTTATCAATTACAGAATGATAATACAATAACATGCATACATAGAAAAATGAGAATGGCACAATGATTTACCCTAGGAAAAACCTTTCAGTAAAAAACCCTAGCACTCCAAAACCTGCACAATGTATTAATCAAAACTAATACTGTTTACAATACACTTGCAATGCAAGTTCTTTCAGGAGATAATCGACACTTGAAGACAAATTTGGCAGCATAAAAATGTTCCAACAATACACTAACTTTTCTCTGATTCGCAACCCTAAAAAATGCTTATATCATGCGCTTCACTTTTTAGGGCAACTTCCAAAAGAAGTCGTATTAGGGTTTTACCATTCTCTGAGAAAATAGGAACCCAAATTTTTTTTTCACCCCATGATTGCAGAAGAGTGTACAGTACTAAACTGATTAGTTGCCACATGTCTTGCATGTCTTGACCCGTCATCGAAACTTCCATAATTAGCTCTTACAAATATTAATGACTATCATAGGAATTTGTCATAACCATTTCAGTCATGATTACCTTACACAGTGTCCAAAGTGATGACATTTGGAAAATATCAAATGTAAGGAAATATACAAGGTTCAAACACCTTATTCCTAACATTCTTCCACTTGTCTAACACCTCGTAAGAGCCAAAGGAAATAACATGATTTAATTTCTATAGGCCGAGAGGCCCATAGACTCTAAACACCATCTGAACTTCTCTGTGCCCACAGGTTTTGTCAATGCATCTGCAACATTCTTTACTATATCTACCTTCTCCAAACTTACCTTTCTATCCTCTACCATATCTCTCACAAAGTGAAACTGCACATCAATGTGCTTGGTTCTGGCATGGAAAGTTGGATTCTTTGAAAGGCAAATAGCACTCTGACTGTCGCAACAAATTGTAATCTATCCTGCATCAACACCAACATCCAGACATAGTCTCTTAAGCCAAATGGCTTCCTTACAAGCATGAGTAGCTTCCATGTTCTCTGCTTCTATTGTGGACAAAGAAACCATAGGTTGTCGCTTACTCATCCAACTGATGGCACCACCAAACATAGTGAACACACAGGCACTGGTGGATCTCCTACTATCAATGTCACTTGCCCAATCTGAATCCAAAAACCCATGAATACAAACTGAATACGGATCTCTAGAAGAGTTTCCATGATAGAATATGGAATACTCTGATGTACCCTTCAAATATCTAAACACTCTCTTAACTGCATCCCAATGTACCCGTCCAAGTTTAGCCATAAACTGACTCAGGACTCCCACTTCTTGGGCAATGTCTGGTCTAGTATAGACCATACCATACATAAGGCTGCCAACTGCACTCACATAAGGTACTTTGCTCACGTCCTCCACCTGACTAGGAGATTTTGGACAATCATCCATAGATAACTTTGTTCCCATAGAAATAGGAACACACAATGGTCTAGAATCTACCATGCTAAACTTGTCCAACACAGCCTTCACATACTTACTTTGACTCAACCAAAGTTTTCTGTTAGACCTATCTCTGCTGATTTCCATACCTAGAATATACCTGACTACCCCTAGATCTTTCATCTCAAACTGTGCTGACAACTAAGACTTGAAATCAGAAATCATACCCATACCCTTCCCAATCAACAACATATCATCAACATATAATGCAATAATAAGAAGGCGATCATTGTCAACTTTGAAATAAACACAATGATCTAATTTCGATCTCAAAAAACCAATCGACAACACAAAGGCATCAAATTTAAGGTACCACATCCTAGGAGTTTATTTCAAACCATACAGACACTTCTTTAATCTACAAACCAAAGACTCTTTACCTTTTTGAATATAGTGCTCAGGCTATGACATATAGATCTCTTCCTCCAAATCACCATGAAGGAAAGTTGTCTTCACATCCATCTATTCTACATCTAAATCATACGATGCTACTAGAGATAAAAGAAAAAATAATGGATGTAATCTTTGCAACAGGAGAGAATATTTCACCATAATCAATTCCCTCCACCTATGAATACCCCTTTGCAACCAATCTGGCCTTGTACCTCTCAACACTGCCATCTGCACAGAATTTATTCTTAAACACCCATCTGCTTCCAACAGGTTTCTGTCCTTTAGGAAAAGGTACTAGGTCCCAAGTTTTGTTCTTCTCCAATGAAGCCATCTCATCATCCATGGCCTCAATCCAGGAACCTGCATCTTCTATACCTATATCCTCTTTCATAGATCTAGGCTCATCAGTGTTTGTAATCAAGGCATAAGCACAACTGGAATCTAACATAGAAAATCCAAACCTCTCTGGCTGCTTTCTTTCTCTCATGGATCTCCTCAAGGGCTGAGGTTGAGGTTGTTC
>MU227516.1:311706-343500 GCA_018584345.1 Thuja plicata
TCTTCTTTCATTTCTTTTTCATCTAGCTGTAGAAAAATAGGAGAAGGTGTTAGCTCTCTAAAAATAACATTTATGCTATACAACACCTTACCAATCACAGGATCCCAAAGCTTGTATCCTTTCACACGAACACTATAGCCGACGAAGATGCATTTTATAGCCTTGTTTTTCAACTTAGATCTTCTCTCCTTAGGTACATGTGCATAAGCTTCACAACCAAAAACATGAAGATGTCTAACTGAAGGCTTCTTACCAGACCACACCTCCAAGGGTGTCTTACCAACAAGATTTGATGTAGGAGATCTATTAACCAGATAGCAAGAAGTGGCAACAGCTTTAGCCCAAAACCTTTATTCGAGGCCAGATCCACTAAGCATACTCCTAGCCTTCTCCATCAGTTTCCTGTTCATTCTTTCTGCAACTCCATTTTGTTGTGGGGTATAAGGAGTTGTCTTATACCTCTTGATCCCTTGTTCTTTACAGAACTGTTCAAACTTTGCCGAACAAAACTCACCACCATTGTCAGTTCTCACACACTTAATTCTTTTACCAGTTTGATTCTCTAGGAGAGCTTTAAATTCCTTGAACCGACTAAAAACTTGTGTCTTAATTTTAAGGAAATAAATCCATGTCCTTCTACTATAATCATTTATTAAAGATACAAAATATACAAATTTGGAAAGTGAAGGAACTTTAACAGGACCAAACACATCTGAATGGATAAGATCCAAAATACTAGAAGACTTGTGAGAACTGGAGTAAAACTAAACACGATTTTGCTTACCATAAACACAGTGTTCACAGAAGTCAAACTCAAGACTACAATCTTTTAACCCCTCAATGAGGTTTTTATTTTTCAGGGTTCTGAGACCCTTCTCACCAATGTGGCCGCATCTCATATGCCACAACATTGTCTTTTCTGCAGGAAGTTTGCCTTCCAAAGTGTTAGCACCCTTAGGTACACTTGCTGCACTACCAAGGGAACCCATTACCACAGTCTTCTTCACTACTAGTTCAAATGGTGGAGATGAAGTGACTACTACTCTCTTCTGATAGAAGAAATATTACACTGTGAAGTGCAAGCATCCAGCTGAAACAGGGTACCTCTCCTAGTACCTTTCGCAAGCACTATAGCTCCTCTAATCATCTTGCATCCATCTTTCAAAAAAAAAAATTGCACCACACCTGCATCATTCAACATACTTACAGATAACAGGTTTCATGCCAAACCTGGGATGTGCATTACCCCGTTGATCCCCTTTACTCATCCATCAGGGAATCTGATAGTGACTCTTCCTCGTCAAACTATCTCTAGGTGAGAATCATCACCTAGGTACACCTTTCCACCATAAAACTCCTTGTACTTTGAGAACCAACTTCGATGAGAGGTCATGTGAAAAGAATCACCCGAGTCAATCAACCATACATCATCAGATGCATGAGTGGCCAAGGCTGCGACAAAAGCATCACCATCTTCTTGAGATTTTTCAGAATCTAAATCTAGGCTTTTCTTCTTCTTCTTTGGCTCTTTGCAGTCCTTATGGAAGTGCCCAGTCTTACCAAATTTCCAACATGTTACCTTAGACTTTCCAGGAGTCTTAGATTTCCCACGGGATTTGGATCTACCTTTTTCAGACTTATTGTCATTTTTCTTTCCTCTGTCTTTGGATCTACCACGAATAGCAAGGGCTTCCTTGGTTGAATCAGAAGTATTTCTTCACATCTCTTTAGATAACAGTGAAGAAACCACATCATCCATTTGGAAAGTGACAATAGTACTCCCAAGGGCCATCACAAGATGGTCCCATGAATCCGACAAGGAACATAGCAAGGTCATACATCGATCCTCCTCCTCCAAATTGACACCAATTGATGTCAATTGTGCAATCAGCATGTTAAATGCATTCATGTGATCTGCAACAGATCCTCCTTCCCCCATTCTCAGAGAATGCAACTTCTTTCTCAGGAACAATTTGTTCACCAAGGACTTGGCCTGATACATAGACCCAAGCGATGTCCACAATTTTTTTGCGATCTTCTCATCGAGAACATTCAGGAGAACAGAATCTGCTAGACAGAGTCTAATGAGACCCTTAGCTTTCCGATCCTTGAGATCCCAATCTACCTAAGGTATTTTTACTAGTTTGATATCATTATCAACCACCTGCCATACATCACGGTCTATGAGCATGTCTTCCATCTTGAGTTTACACAACTCAAAGTTTATTTCATTGAACTTTTCCACCTCCATTCTACTATATGAAGAACCCACCATCTCTTCCTGCAATAAGGTTATGAATACTCTACAACAATAATCCCACTGAACTGGAGAATAGAACCAAAACTGGCTAGGCCCTAACAAATAGAACCAAAACTGGCCAGGCTCTGATACCAACTGAAAAGAAACTAAGTGTGTGGAAAATAACAATCTACGCTAAACTCCCAAGAACAGGATCGTGCAAATTTAGATTTAACCCTTAGCAATTATAGAATTATAATACAATAACATGCATACATAGAAAAATGAGAATGACACAATGATTTACCCTGGGGAAAACCTTTCGGTAAAAAACCCCAGCACTCCAAAACCTACATAATGTATTAATCAAAACTAATACTATTTACAATACACTTGCAATGCAAGTTCTTTCAAGAGATAATCAAAACTTGAAGACAAATTCGGAAGCATAAAAACATTCCAACAATACACTAACTTCTCTTTGATTCACAACCCTAAAAAATTCTTATAACATGCGCTTCACTTTTTAGGGCAACTTCCAAAAGCAGTCGTATTTTTAGGGCAACTTCCAAAAATAGAAGAGTGTATAGTACTAAACTGATTAGTTGCCACATGTCTTGCATGTCTTCACCCATCATCGAAACTTCCACAATTAGCTCTTACAAATATTAATGACCATCATAGGAATCCATCATAACCGTTTCAGTCATGATTACCTTACACATTGTCCAAAGCGCCGACATTTGGAAAATATCAAATGTAAGGAAATATACAAGGTTGAGACACCTTATTCCTAACAAATGCCACCAAAAGTAGATATATTATATCCTTTAACCTTCTTTTTATTATGTTCTACTTCTAATAGACTTACATAGTTGACCCTTGGATAGGGGTATTCTACCAGCTTTGGAGACATGCTTTAAATCAAATATGCAGCTCCATACATCTCTGTGTTTTTATATCTTATGGTCATTTTTGGTGAAAAATGTGGTCATTGTTGTACAATTCAAAGTCATTTTTACAAGTTCATGGACTTGCATATAGTTGTAGGTAGTTATCTCTTATATAATGATGGAGGAGTCAAAGGTAATGATCAATGAGGTTGTTTCTATTAGATCATACATTAATACACTTACTGTTTTGAATTTGATCTCGGCAATCATGAAATGTTATTTCTTTCATTGCATGCTTGCTATTGTTGTGCACCATATCTTGCTCTATACACTATTTATTTCATTGAGACCGTGATCTTGGCATTTGTAATGTATTTGTTGTTATTGGATCAATGTATTTAATTTGCAAGTTGAAACTTAGCATAGACAGCAGTAAGACTGATAAACAACCGTAGAAGTGGTATGATAATCATGCATATATATATATATATATGTGTGTGTGTGTGTGTGTGTGTGTGTGTACGTTTACATAATCATATATATATATATATATTATATATATATATATATATATATATATTGGAATACTTATTCATTATTTTCATTATTGATACTTTGTTTTAGGTCTTCTCAATGGATAAAACATTTGGTATTGAATGTTGTCATTTGGAGTCCTTGGAAGAACAGTGCTCCAGATTATTTAATGTACATGATGATGACATCAAACATGCTATTCAATACCTTCTGAAATATAATATTGTTGGCTCACATGTACACGATGGGGTGATCAATAAACTAGTATTTTCTAGTCTCTTTGAAGTTACCAGTCAGTTAGAATGGGTCTTGAAGGTGGTTAAGCATGTGGTTGTTTCCAACAATTTATAAAATGTTGCACATGGGATTCGTACGATTAATCCAAACATTATCTCTGGCAGGCTTGGCTTAATTTTTGGTAATAGAGTTGGCTTTGAAAATAAAATGGTGGAGGCTTGGGGCATATTCAAGCTATCTTGCGCTAATGATAACTACGCTTCTATGAGTATCTTCCATGGTCATAATGAAGATTTTTTCACTTGTGATGATAATAATGTTATGATGGACTACTTCTTTGGAGTTGACATTTTTGTCAACAAACTAGGTCATCTTTAGATCAAACGTAGACATGAAACTTCACTGTTTAACATAATGTCTATAATACTCTTCTTTGTAAATGTCTTTGTTGATACATACTCAGGGTCTAGATATCCATATGTTCATCATCATTACAAAAAATTATCTAGCTAGTGAACTTTATATCCTTATGCATTATGTTGTGATTTTGCCTCTTTTTTTGACACAATGAATGGTTATATCTCTCTCTTCAAGGATGGGTTATTCATTGCTGCCATGTCATGTTGTATTTAGTTGTATGTAGCTCTAATTATTTATCGTCCACTATGCAATCTTTATCATATGTATCATGTGACTTATGTAAATATGATTATGATTGACCTTCATAACATTGAGCAGGCCACTCTAAACAAAAATGTTGGCCTGCTCAATTTTTTCAAATACACTAGGAACCACCTACTCTGTAATCTACATATTTAATCATAAAGACATTTCCAAAACATCAATCATTTCTAGATCAATATCTCTTTAATAAATGTTCACAATTTGGTGAAGAGTTTTCACTATGATGGATCAAATAGTCCTTAACCAAATCTAAGGTGATTCACTTCAGCTTGGCTGACTTTTTGTTATGTTTAGTCAATTAAATAGGGTTTGTTGCAACTAATAACTCCCATTAAAATTTTAGAAAATAAATTTTGTATACATCATCACTAAAATTAGAACATACATGCTTTAATATATAGGTGAGTGCATAATTAATTTAAATAAAATAAACTAGATAAGGTGTGTGACATTCAATTTGACTGAATAATCAACTAGTCTGACTAAGCAATTAGCGAATTGTAACAGCTAATAAATCCTAATCAAAGTGAGACTAAGTTACATAAACAAATCACTCAAGTCTCAAATAGGTAGCCGGATACTAATCTGAAATATGATGCCATACAAAGCCGGGCATCATTCTCCTACACAACTACATCCTCTCCATGTTGTTCTCTCTATCATGCACATGTTGAGACCTGCTACTGTCACTATTGTGCCATCACCATAAAAAAACCATATTTTTAGTACATAACATGAGAGAAAACTTATATGTCTCATACAGTCAGTCAATCTAAGTCTTGAAGAATCTAATACAACAATTAGTCTAATTAAATAGTTTCAATGGGTCTTCTAGGAGTACATGTGTTGCATTTGTACATGTGTACATGTGTTGCATTTGTACATGTGTACATGTGTTACATTTTTACATGTGTACATGTGTTTCATTTGTACATGTGTACATGTGTTGCATTTGTAGGATTATTGATCGGTAATCGACCTTGAAGTTGATTTGAGTGCCAACACAAAGGGAATTTCATGTTACTTCTTAGTCATAGACATCTGGGTAAGGTAATAATTTTTTTTGCAATTTGTTTGGAAATTTATGAATGCTATGAGAATATTTAGAGGATTTAGTGAATTTTATAATGAAATGTAGTGAAAATATAGTTTAGGTTTTTCCCCAATAGAACTTACACTACTATTTCTATTTTGCAATGATTTTTTCTTTCAGGATCAAACAACAGAGCTTGCTATAACTTGGTTGATAAAATTTTTGTTTGTAATGTCATGTTTGGAGAATTATAGATTTATTCAGAGGCCTAGATAAATAAGAGGCATTTATTTTTAATGGGATTCTCTTCTTTTAGTTCCATGAATGGGTGCATCTCTTCTATCAAATTTACCCAAGACATCCACCTATGCAACAATCATAAATATGTGTGGTAGTTTATCATATATCTTGTTCAAGCATTCAAAATTTGTGCATATTAGCATTTAACATGTTCTAGAGGAATTTTAACACGCATCTCCATTGTGAAAGCCTTGATATTTGTAAATGAGATCATGTCTTTTAGCCATAGATTCAGAGCATTTTAACAATAAATATTAAATGAATGTATAAGAGTTGATTAGAGAAGGTACATGCATAGGTGATGAACATGAAGATTTTCCTAAGCACTACTTGGATCTTACCTAGCAACAAATGTACTATTGTGATTAAATCATCACAAGTCCATTTGTTGCTGGGTCATGCTCCAAGTAATGCTTGGTCAAATCTGCAATTTTGTCACTTGTGCACATACCTTCTCTGATCAAATCTTTTGGAGTTTGCTAAAAACAAAATTGTATACTTCTACAAAGACACGACATGTTCCTTAGAAGACTTTTAATCTCACAAAAGCTAAGAAACATAAATGTAGGCATCATGGTCACAATTCTTTGGAGACAACATAATTGAGTGGTGTCTTCAAAGAATTGTGACCATGATTCCTACATTTATGTTCCTCAGCTATTGTGTCCCAAGACCCCTTATGACCCTTTACGATCCCTAAGAATAAATCTTAGAGGTCTTAAAGTTTTGTAAAGAGTCATAAGAGGCTCCTAGGAGGAGCTAGATGAGCTTCTACCTTCAGGTGGTTGGCCATGTTAAGTAGAGAATGTTAAACTATTCTCGAAATAGAGAGAAGCTCAATATGCAAAGATGATCTCAATGGAAAAAAGTAATAACATTAGATAATTTGATGTAATCATACTTCCTTGGTTTTAATCAAAGTGTTTGTGACCCTCTTTTATGTTCTTGATACCTTCTGGGCAGTTACTAGACCTAATTATGACCTTATCTAGGAGTTTGGACCCTGAAACATCAATTTTATGAAGTTTTAGTCCTTTATTTTTTTCTTTATAGTGTAGAGTGATGTGTATTCCCATTCTTTTGGCACATACAAAAAATATTTTAGTGCATATACATATTTTAGTAGCGCATTTGTTAGATATTGTTGTGCATATGTTAAATTTTATCGCACATTAATAATTAAGTAGAATAATGCACATGTTCTAGCGCAATTGAGACATAGATATATTCCTCTAGGTATAGGAAAAAATGAATTCTAGTTTTGGATACCCTTTATCCTTCTAAACATTTTGATGCTATCACAATCTTGGGGCAGTCCTTTGTGATATGTTCTTGCATCATATACATGTTAGGGAACTTCATCTCCTATGTTGTCGATCTTGGATATGAAGTCTAAGGAAAACTCTGAGGCCTAGGAATGTTCATTTGAGCACTATTGTGTCCTTGTGCAAGTGACCTTAGCTTTCCACTCTTGAGACCCTTTGGAACACTGGTCTTATACTTTGCTTGGATGATGTCGATCCCGTTACCTTTTCACATTGGTAGTTTATCATTCATTATTACATCTTGTGTGTTCTATGGTTGCATTATGGTTGGATTCATGTTACTAGTGCAATTAATTATTCTTGCAAAAAAAATTGTGTTTGTATTGTATATTGTTTCCTCAAGGGTTCTCAGATGGGGCATGACAAGCTTTCTTCAATGGAGAAGACTACCTTCAAATTGCCTTAGATGCTAGGATATAGACTAGATATTGGATGCTTTCCTTCAAATATTGAATTCACTTGCTTTCTTGAATTCTTGAATGTGAAATATTGAGTGTGATTGCTTATCATTGATCCATTGGCCCTTAGTTTTTTACCTTGATGTCAAAGACACACAAAGGCACAAGTATTTAGTTGTTTCAGGTATTTAGTTGATCATTTACTACCATTGGTATGGTTCAACATTGATATGATCACATGACATTGGTATGGTACATTACCATTTTGGGTTGATGCTTTTGAGTCACTACTATAGTGACAGTTGACTCTTTGCAAAATTGTTCCATCTTTGTTCATACAGTATTTGGTTTTGTCAATGAACATACCCTTCCATTACATGGTAAATACACTCCTATTTGGAATACAAATTGTTAGTGTATAGAAATTATATGATGGTTGGGATTCTTTTTTTAAAATGATTATGGTTAAATTTTTTGTAAATGTCTAAATACATTATTACTATGGAAGTCCTTGTACACAGGGTTGAAATGTCTATTGAACTCTTCATTATTGACATTTGAAAATGGCATCATTCAGTTATCATCATACACAAGCTTATTATGTTAATGTTTATCATAAATTGTTTCATTATATTGTGGTGGTTCATCTTTGATTTTGATCTATCAATTTTAGTTGTCATGATGCCTATTTTAATTTAGAAGTTTTCATGATGTTCATATATAATGCTTAATCTTAGTTTAATAGAAGTTTCCTTTGATATTCATGTTTGTCTTGTTAAAATTTTGAGTTTATGTATTGTCTTCATAATGTCTACCAACGCTGTTGATTTTGAGTATACCAATTCTCATGATAGTTATGTTCCAAAGTATTGAAATATTATTCCAAGTTCATTTGATATTAGTATACCATTGATTCACCCCCCTCTTAGTGGTATTGTACTCCAACATGATCTTCTTGGTTATGGTTACAAAAAAGATGAGAGATAGGGTGTAGAATCTTTTAGCATGACAAAAGTATCGAGATTTTGTTCCCAGTAATCATCTGGACGTCTTACAACAAAATCTTCAAGTACACTTGAATGACTATTTTGAATAGTTTGTACTTCAATTATACTGATATTCTCACCTACATCTCAAATATGAAACCACCTAACAGTGAGAAGACTAGATTTTTGTTTATTATCAGGAGAAGACTGGTTTGTAGCAATTGGAGATGATATATTCAGGGATGTGATGTAATTGTGATGCGAGAGTTGTCAATGTGTGGTTTGCATGTGTAGTTGATGTGTTTAGAGAAGATAAATTTAATATTAAAAGTTTACTACAAGTATTCAAAGCATTTGCTTTATTTCATTCTGCCTGTTATTAATTGGTGTTTTCCTTACAAATAATTTGGCAACAAACTGAAAAATATTGCATCGATACATGCACCAGTCCAGGTGTCATAATAAAATTACATATCATTATTAAATTGTTGTTTGAACTCATTTCCCCGATTCTTACATGATATGTTGTTAAAAATTTATTTTCTTTATTGAGCTTCATGCATCTTATGTTCTATTTTCTATTAGTTTTAAAAACTTAAAATTAAAATATTGTATTGTAGCATTTTTTACAATTTCAAATAATAGATGTCATAATGTTTATTTATTTTTAATCTCTGATTTCTAAAATTGTTTATCAATATTTCAGCTACTTTTCCAAAGTTTTCAAAATCTCCAAATTATTGTACAAAAATTCTTAACACTTTGAATGGCGAAAAACTAGATGAGTAGTGCAAAAAAATTTTTTTTAAAGTTTTTTACCTTTTTTATTCTTGCAAGTTTTTTATTATTTCACTTGATCACTAAATTAACAATTTGTTGACATGGTTTATCATGAAATAAAATGTCTCAGGACTCCGTTCAGGATATTGGCAATGTATGTTTTTCTTTGTTCTGTTCAAGCATACTGAAATTGTATGTCTTTCAACATGCGCAAGTTTTTGCTTATGATTCATTTCAACATTTGAAGTACTGGATGTGTTGCTCCTGATCAAATAACTCTTTAAGTGGCTCAGTTGCTGAAAGAACCCCTAGGTAACTCCAATTTGTCTTGGCTTTGGAGTTGCAAATTTTTGTAGCAGTTGATCTGGTCAAAGAAGTCTTTAGTTTCATAGTTAGTAAAAAAGTCACCTGAAACTCCAATTATCTTGCAGTTGCAAATTTTTGTAATAGTCGATTCTGTAGATCATCTCCTTTGTCTAAAATTCTTAGCTTATGGGAATTAAATTCTTATAATGTGCACATTCGCCATTGAAGTTGGTCCTATAGATCCCTTCCTAATGAGAAACAAAATAAGGGAATAAGTAAGGAGATCGACATACCAAGCTTTGTCTAGTACCACTGAAGTTGATAAATTCCATACTGTTGGGCAGAGATGCTGATCCTCAGATCACATTTCCATCTATATCACATGGCTGAACCCACCCTAAATTATGGTGTAGAGCTCAAAGTGAAGAATTTCTCATTGATAAAAGATTAGTTAAAGTGGAATCCCAATAAAGAGATTGTATGGGATATGGATATCATGAGAAAACCCTCACAATTTTTAGGGTGAAGCTCCAACATAAAACATGAATAATTAAACTTCTGAAAAGAAAAATCTCATCAATGTGTTTGTGGGTGGAATAGAAAAATTAGTATGTAAAAATTAAATCTATTTATATCCACTTGTGAAGACATTGGAGTACAGTGCAGAACTTGATATAACTATTCTTCTTCATGTGCTAGTTCCCTAGATTTTTCTACATTGGTTATTTAACAATTTCAAGTTTCCATCATTTTCAATCACATTGTTTGTCTTTTATTCTTCATGTCCAAATCCATGTGAACCTGAGCTCATGTCTATACATGGATGTAAAGAGGTCATACATGTCGTTCCATGTTGATTGTTCTTATAAAAAATCAAATTATCAGATTGGTAAGTCTTATAAATAATTCCTTTGTCAAACTTAGAACTTGGTATAAAAGGAGTTTGACATTTTGCTTATGCAACATTGATTTTTGCCTTGCAGACTGTGGAGAGTACACTGAGACCAACATCAAATTCCATTAAGTCCCTTGTTGCTAACCTGGTATGATGTGCTTTTGGAATTGTAGTTTCAATAAATGTAGCTTTCAACGCTTAGATCTTATAGGCATCTCCTTCTGTGGCCTAAGTAATGTAGGCCAGCAATGGGAGGAGATGCTTCTTTATCATTGTCCTTGTAGTCCACAAGTGCATGAAGTAAATAAATTCTTGCAACGCCAACTTAAATAATATGTTATCATGAAAATAATCCCCATATTTGATGAGCTAATGAAAAATTAAACATTTTTTCAGTAATATAGACCAAAGATGGAGACTCTCTATGATGGTCTCTTGAGCTTTGTAAACTTTAGTGTGCTTGTTCATCGCTATTTAAATTCTTATGACATCTGCTTCGACAACAGTTCTATACGTACAATGGCCTTCCTCTCAGAAATTCATTGCATGCCTGTCAACATTTTGACAGGTTTAACATTGGATAGATTCAAGTTTTGACAGCTATGTTCGATGGCAGTGCTATACGTCTGATGGGTGTCATGTCAGAAAGTCATTGCATGTCCATCGCCCTTTTGATAGGTATAGCGTCGGACAGACTCCATTTTTGATAGACCTGTTCGACGGTACTCCACATGTTATGTCAGCATGCCGATACATGAACCATTAGAAATGATATAGAAATTTTCTATTAGAGTGTTGATTTCTGATAGATTTCTCAATCGGACTACTGATGGTTTTCACTTCCGTCACAATTTTCAACGCAATAACCCCGACAGATGCATCTGTCGAATGGTCGACAAATATGCGTTGCAATTATGACAGATAGCTGTCAAAATTTGGCCTCAAATGTACTAGTGGAATGATAGAATATTAGCAAGATGGAGATATGCCTTGCAAATAGAGAAACAGATAAGGGAAAGATCATTAGTTACAATCATGTCACTCGAGTCTAAAGTTGAAGAAATTGATGAAATGATGAAAAAGTATGCAAAGAAATTTTGAGCTAAGATGAGAGCTTACAAAGTACTAGAGGGAAGTTTAATAGAGCTAGACAAAGAAATAAATAAGGTTTGGAATGAAATATTCAATCCACCAAAGGAGGATACAACAAGCCCTAAGAAGGTATTGCTTCTCACCGAGACACCTCACATTGAGGAAGAAGAGGAGGCCCCGAGCCCTGAACACATCTTCATAAATGACACCGAGGACATCAATCCAGTTGAAATAACAATAGAGGCATCCTAGGCCATGGATGATGTACCTCAAATGCTTCAATCATTAGGGGATTCAATAGAGGTCATCATAAAAGATATAGCACTTATTGAATTTGATAATGAACCCAAGAATGATGAAGCGGTAAAAGAAGTCACCGAGCAAGAAAAGGAAAAGGATATAATGGATGTTGCACAGGTAAATATACCAGGTCAAATACCATTATTGTTACAAGCTATCAATATCATCAAAAAAGAAAAGGGGAAGACACCTAAACCGGATGAAAACAATCCAATAGACACAGGTGATGAACAAGGGAAGCAAAAGGACAAAAATGAAGAGTGAAAAGACACAATGGAAAAACAAGTTGATGAACCTGCCAAGGAGACTGAGGAGAAAGAAAAGGCTACAGATAGAGAAAATGTTGATGTGGAGACATCCACTACCAACCAACAGGTTGAGACCAATAAGAACATAAAAGGATACACACCTCCAAAAGAATCACCAAAGGCAACAGATCAAGGGCAATATCTTGCCATAGTTCTTCATTCCCCTACTTCCAACACCATTTTAAAGAAGAAGAAGAATAATAATAAAAAGAATAAGGCACCAGTAACACTTGATGAGATAATTGATATACCCGCCTATGATCCCATAACACTAGATCTTGAGGCACTCACCAAGTATGGTGAACTATACCAGAGAAATGATATACAGGACAAGCTCAGGAAGGAGCACAAGAACTCACAAGTCCTAGATACCACTAAAGAAATATTATTGCAGATAGTACCTGACACTCAAATTGATCAAAGTGCACCAATACTTGATCAATTAGCAGCACTCCCAGATGAAATTACATCACAAAATGTAGATGTAGACAAAGTCATTGAGGAATGTGTTGAGTAGAAGTGTCAATAAAAGTTAACTGAGAAGATTAGCGAAAAAGTGGCAGAAAAAGGTAAAACTATCTTAATTAGTAAATACATTGGAACCTACTATTTTATAAGAGATTACCTTAGTGCAAAATTTATGCACTATAGAGAACTTCACTAAAGAGAATAGTGATAAGATAGAAAACATAGATGAAGATCTCAAGGCTAGTGTAGAAAGTCTCACAACCAATGAAAATGCATTCCAATTGCATTATAAGAAAGTTATGGAATAAAAAAGGTTGAGACTAGAAATAAAAAAGGCTGAAAGAAGAATCCAAGTTGAGGTAACCGAGCTACAGGAAATGTTACTCCCAAATATCACAAAGCTATTAAAACACATGAATTCAGCAAAATCATTGATTGCCACCCCAGAAATGTCTGTTACAGAAAGTATATATGATAGGCACGCCATACTCACATTGGAATACATGACCCTGGAACACCTCCAAGATAAATGGGAGAAGATAATGGCAGACATTCGGAAATCCCATGCCAACATATTTGACAAGCTGTAAGTATTACACCTTTGTCATTAATTTCAAAATAAGGGGGAAATGATATGTACAAAGGGGGGAAATTATCATGTACAAAGGGGGAAATGATATGTATAAGGGGGAAAATATATGTATAAAAGGGGAAAATGTATATACCTTATATAACTTACAAAGGAATACTTGTACATACATTATACATAGGCATGCACATAGGGGGAGTCGTTGACAAGGTATAGACATGGTGTAGATACTGAACATTTTAGTTTGCACATATCAGTTTTTGATACTAATGCCAAAGGGGGAGATTGATAATCCTAAATTATAATATTTGTCATTAGTATACAAGGAAACAATTTTTGTGAACTTTCGGTAACATGATCACTGAGTGACAACAAATAGAGGTCACCAAAATAGACAAGTGCAGAGGACACAGAAAGTGTATTAGCACAATGATCACCGACAGTCAATTTACAAAGTAAACCAAGAACACAATTCACAGAGTAACCTGACAGATAGTTTACAGAGTAAACCGACAACACAGTTCACAAAGGAACTCGAGAGCAGTATGTGTACAGAGACATCACCGAGCACCAGTCTACCGAGAGATAGTTTTATTCCTAAGAAAAGTGGATCTGAGATACACGTCAGATAAAGAACTAAATTTTTATAATTAGCTTTAATGCTTAGCTGTAAAACCATTTATTGAGGAACAAGTAAAGCATATGTAATTTTTTTAATCAGTTTAACTGATTGTAAACATACAAACTAGGAGATCAAGGTCAAGTTGTAAACCTTTGATCATAGAGTTTTTATTGTAAAGCGTGAAACCTAAATAGGTCAATACATTGTATAGATAGATGTAGTAACCAATCAGAACATGATGATTGTAGCCACAACATACATCTAAAGGATCAGATAGAGAGTTTCATGCAGAAGGACACAAGAGACAGACTTCAGTTATGAAGAACAAGATTCAAGGCTACCAAGCATAATATGTGATACATATATCTTATGAACTTAAAGGATCTGTATTCAGCAATTCAAGATTGCATACTATCAGGTCAACAAGTATTTTTGACTACTCTCTAAAAAATGTATAAATAGAAGAAATCCTTTAGGAAGGTGGACTTAACAGTATTTTATAAATCTCTTAAGCGAATGCACACGTAACAGTGTTGATAAAATCTCTTAACAGAGTAGACCTAACCAATCTAAAAAGTTACTTCTAACAGGGTAAGATCATCATAATTGATCACACTTGTAGCCTTAACTGACACCTTCCATTTTGCAGATAGTGAATCTTTGTGGGTTTCATCCCCACCACAGTTTTTATCTTCTAACAGGGATTTTCTGTGTTACCAATTCTTGTGTCATGTGTCAATGAATTTCATGAATGTTTCTATGAATGATTACATGCAATTACATTTATGTTTTGATATTACATGCATAAGGTAGTAAAGCAATATGGTCGGTAATACAAGTCAAGATTGCTAAAGGATAAAAGAGATAAAAATTTTGAGGGCATTGATTCACCCCTCCCCTCTTAGTACACACCATTCCATTATTTCCAACAGAAATGTCATAAGTCACTTTACCAAAATGTATAGTAAGAAATGGTATGTGATGCTAAGAGTTTCTAGATCCCAAATATTACATACATTAGAATACAAAACCTCCAACAAAGTGAATCCTATTAGCACAATGAAGAAAGAAAAGGTGTCAATGCAAGTCTACACAATGTAGGGTTTTGAATTCCTTATGTGGAAATGATAAGGAAATGTAAATGTGATCTATGAAAGTAAGTGTAAGAGGAAAATAGGAGGAATGAACTCACCTTGAAATAAGAGGAGGAAGATTAACCTTTTGATCCAAATTTGACTATCGTCAGAATATCAGAATCAGCTGCAATTCTGGATCTGGGAACCTGATGCCTGTAACTGTCCATTGTGCAATTTTTAGACAAAAAGTATAGGACTATGTCAGTTTTTCAGGACTATGTCAAGATCTCAAATTAGTCCTAGTAGTTCCAAATCTGATGAAAATTTCCTAAGGGCCTGCGATTGCGTCTGTGCCTTCCATATCCAGACCCACAACTCCACAACCTATTCCTACACATAGAAAGAAGGGGATGAAGGTTGAGGGCAGGGGTTTTCCTTAGTCAAACCCCTATTTAAGAATAAACCTGGGATTGAAATAAACAAAATGAAAAGATTCTTGTCATGTAGAAAAGATTAGATCTAAACAATGGAGTATATCATACCATGTAGATGTGATTATCACTTAGAATGTGATCAAGTATGTTGATACAATAGCTTTGATTCAACACAAAAACCAAAAGGAAATCATGTAATACAAAACCTCAAGTATCAAATGTTGTAATTCACCACAATGTTGGATTGAGGAAGAGAGAGAAGAAGAAGATTTGATGGATGAATGTAGATCTCCTCCCTTGATTGTACACTCCTTTGATTGACCTCCAATGGGAGAAAGAAGCTAGATCTAAGGAAGGAAATGCATTGATGATGGAATGAAGACTTGAAATGCTTAATGGCTTCATTGCACTTGAATTATTAATTTTCTTGGATGCATTCATTAATGGATTCTTTATTTACACTTGAATCTCTTGAATGTACAATGGATAATAGCTTGCTTCTTGATCACGAGTTGTAATTGTGGATTGTAGATTGTGAAAATGAGAGGAGTGGATGCCTTTTATACATATTTTGGGGCTCAAATTTCATCAAATCCAACTGCAATTTCACACCTTGGAAGAAAATCTCGACATCGAGCTTCGAGCCAAATTTGGGCTCAAAAATCGAGGACTAAGTCAAGATGTAGAAGAATTGTTTTTCAAGGAGGTGGTGAGACTACATGGTTTACCAAAGAGCATAGTTTCAGATTGAGACACCAAGTTTTTTGGGTACTTTTGGAGAACCTTGTGGAAAAAGTTGAAGACAGATTTGAAGTTCAGCTCAACAAACCATCCACAGACTGATGGACAAGAAATGGGCTTTCTATTTTCTCTATTGAAATGAAATTACAATGTTCAAAATATAATATGAACATGCACATGGGAATATTTATTACAATTTTTTGCAAGCCAGAGCCACCAAATGCATTTTCCCAAAATTGCCCTAGATAGCCCTACGATCCTTCATTATATAGGCAATTTTAACTGCCCAAGAAGGTTCTAGAAATTTTAACCCTAAATTTTGAGGCTGACCATCCCTAAGATATTATTATTCATTTTATTATATTAGAATAGGCCCCAAAAAACTTTCAGAACTCAAAAGAAATTTTGAAGGAATTTCATTTTCTTCTATTTTAGGTAGCGCAACTTCTGGAGACCATAACTCATTTCTTGTTGACCTGATTGGCTATTATAACCCCTTTTCAGAAATAGCGTGAAGTGCTCTATAGTGCCTAATATACATAATCTCTAGTTAGCCAAGGTTTTGACCCCTTTCGAAGCCTCTAAAGCCTTCAAAAGTGAGTTTGAAGTTTTTGTACCCTATTGTCAATACCAAAAAGATCAATATCTTCAAAACTAGACTTGATCTTGCAATGAAACGTATTGGCAGGCTGATATAATCAAAGTGAACCTCCAGAGAAGAAAATAGAACATTTTGAGCTCAAACAAAAAATTTACTAAAAATAGTAAATTTCCATAAATAGCAGCTCTGCACAAAGATAACCCTTATTGAAAAGAAACCAGAAAATATTTTTGGGTGATGCAAGATTTCCCTTACACCTAGGATGCTCCTACATCATTAATGCTTGATACAACCACTTGATTTATACAAGCACGGGAGGCGGTTAAGTCATGTCACGAACCACCACTGCGCTGCACAACACAAGGAGACTAAGGGCGCACACCTTGCAACATATACAATTCAAATCATATATGTACATCTTCAACTTTGATTTCTGGAGTAGAAACCTTCTTGAAAACACAATTGAATAAATGTCATCTTCAACTTCCTAACTTTGTCACTGAACCACTAACATCCAGACAAAACCAATGACTTTCAATCCTAAGAAAATTAATATGAAGCACGGAAAAAACATAATTCACATAGTCTCCACTATTCTGATTACATACTTGTCTTCCAATGTTCTAAGGATTGAATACATACAAGGTTTGTGTTCCACTATTCTGAGCACTGAATACATTCATGTCTTCCACTAATCTAAGAACTAAATACATATTTGTCTTCCGTTGTTCTATAGGTTCATAAGCACTAACATGTCCAACACATAGTCTTACTCTTTTATTGACCAACATCATTCTTCCTGACCAAAGAAACACTTGAACATGTCAACAACAAATACATCTACACCATGGTGTTTGAACAAACACCTCAAACACCACCAGATAGAGTGCTTGACATCAATAGCAACAGACAACCAAACATGTATTTCCCACAATAACTACTTCATTTCTACTAGCTAGCCACTATGTGTACTTGTGAGGTGGTTAAGCTATTTACATTATTTATATGCATTGGATGTCTAAGCTAGACAACTTATTTATCTATGGTGTCACTATTAGCCAGTCATTATAGGTATATGTGACATATACTTGAACTAATGCCCATGTGTACTTGTGAGATGTATAAGAACTAATCATGTGTTTGTAATATAAGGAGAAGCTATCCATGTTTTTACAAATATTGTACGCTTGAGACAATCATTAATGTGAACGTACAGGATATTGAAATGATATGATCCATTTGTGGTTTAGTGTGATTATGCTCTAATGAGTGGCATGCAACCAATATTTGATTGGAATAGGTTTGTTATCATTCTATTAGGAGTGAATTAAAATGAAGGAAAAATCTTAATGTTCATAGTTGTATTTTAAAAGAAAGAATGAAGATTTCATTCAAGAGGGAGGATGAGTTCTCTTTATTAATGGTGTATGAACTATGAAACCTATGGTTCCCAACGGTGACATGTAGGCAAGGTCATCATGAATGAACTAGGGTCCAAGATTTGTTTTGGTTCTAGGGATGACTTTAACTTTGGGAACCTACCACTTTCTAGTGTAAGTATCTGAGTGATGGCATAAAGTTGTCGTCATGCCTATGGTTAGAAAGATTATGAAGCTTAGAAATTCATCATTATGTCAAAGCCACTTGAAAGATTAAGTTAACACTTGTTGTAAAGAAAAAATATTGTAAAGAAGAGGTAATTATTAAATATAAGACATCGTAGAAGATGGAGCTGCTCATTTTACTTTCTACTCCAAAAGTCAATCATTATATGAACATGGAATGCTGAAATAATGTAGTCCCTTTGTGATTTAGTGTGGTTATGCAATAATCAGTGGCATGGAACCAACAATCGATTGAAATGGATTATGTATCATTTTATTGCAATTGGATTTAAATGGAAGTGAAATCTTAATGAATGGTTTTGGTAAATAAGTGAGAATGAACATTTCATACAAGAGGGAGAATGATTTATCTATATTATTGTTGTATGAAATATGAAACCTCTGGTTCCCAAAGGTGACATGTAGATAAGGACATCTTGAATGAAAATGTCCAAAAATATGTTTGGGCCTAGGAATGACTTTAACTTGGGGATTCTACTGTGAGTATATGAGTGATGGTATAAAGTTGTCACCACATCTATGGTTAGAATGATTATGAAGCTTGGAAAGTCGTCATTATATGAAAGACACTTGATTAATTAAGTTAGCACTTGTTGTAAAGAAAAAATAATAGTAATGGGAACAATTATTATACAAGACATGATAGAAAATGGACCTACTCATTTCATTGTCTCCAAAAACCATCTACCAAGATCCATAATATTTATTATAATTCTATCCAATCCATTTACAATTCCTTGCCACTCATATCAAGCACCAAACATCTTCCAAACTCTTTAATTTATAGAAAAATGTTCATACTATATTGTCCAATTTCTCACCTATCATACCACACCTCTTTTGATACTTTTATTACCCCTTTAATATTAACTATCCTCTTATTTATTTATTAATATAGACCTCTAGTGTAAGAATGTGATGAAATCTAGATGCCCTTACTTCTGATTTTTAAATGATATTTAAAAACCACTATCAAAATCAGTTGCATAATTATAAAGAGAAAATATTTATTTTAAATAAACAATCCTATTTTAAGTTTTCTCATGTACTATTTTTCGAATTGGTCTCTGCACTTAATTATTGCTTAACACTAACTTTTGACAAAATCTCCTTACCATCATCTCCATCAAATTCAACCGTATCGATGATTATATTCTGGTAAACATCATCACTAAAATTTGTCCTTGCTTTTGGACAGAAACCAATAAATTGCCAGAAACGTCACTGCTCTCGTCATTGGCTTATTGTAAATCAGGGCAGGATGCTATCCTGATACAGATATATTGAAAAAGTAAAACAGGATAAAGATTTTCAAGTTCCTTGGCTTCCTAAAACACCTTTTCCAAATTGTGTCTACTTGTGCCGTACCCACATGGAATTCACTGTTGCAACAGTCTGTATACAATCTCCTTATCTGAATACTGTGTCCTCCCGTGTTGCCTAAAACGCCACGCGTATGCCCATTTCTTGTTTGTTATTTCTAGTAACATAAAGACTATAGTCCTTGGAGGAGCCACATCCCCATCAACAGAACCTTCTCTTTTGTTTTACTATATAAATGACTGGCATGCATTTGCAGGGGTGATCCTCTGCTTAATGATGTCCTGCCACAGCTAGATGTTTTTGTCGAAAAGACAAGTCTGTCATGGTTTATCTTTCGTAACAGCTTCTGAGACTTACACATCCATGCCTTTTATACCCTAAACATTGATGTCCATGTTCCATCTGACAGACATTATTGTGGATGGTAAACTTTTTTAACATGATTGGTAGTGCTGGTATGACACGCCTTCTAATACCATATTCTATTCAAATCATTTTTAATTCAGAATTATGTATTAGTGAGGTTACAAACAGGTAATTTCATTCTTAATTAACAATGTTGAGGTTTAAACATGTGAGTACATTAGATTAGTGAGGTCACAGATGGCCCGAGACCTCACTCTCAACTAACAATGCTGAGGCTCAAACCTAAGCTTACAAACATAATGACCCAACAGAAATTTAAACCTTGATGATCATAACAACAACATTACCACTCAATCAACACACTATAAAATGAACCTCAAACATTAATATAAACAATTGAAAACCTTGAAAAACTTGAATTTTTCATTAAAACACTTCAATAATACTTTTTAAGCTTTTATGTAACCAGCTTAGCTTTTACTGTTACATGACCACATATAACGTGGGTATTTCATTTGATAGTGACATGAAACTACACAACTATTGTTTTATAACTTGGGTATATTTCATTTTACAGTGAGATGGTGATACAATCCTATTGTCTTTCCTTTTCCTTTTAACTTGTTTCTGACGGAAGTGTAGAGTTCTCTAGAAGAATCAAATGTAGTTATAAATATAGATGGTCTAAGCTGAAACACAAGTTAGAGGAAACACTATATCCCAGAGAATCCTATTGTATGAGAATTTCAGTGATGGATAGTGGATTAGGTTTGAGTGGTATAACTATAGAGGCATTGGTGGCCATTGTGGTTGTATTGTTTGGAGGGGTTGTTTTTAAGCTTTTTAGAGATCTCATATGGAGGCCTTTCACCTTCTCTAAAGCTTATAGAAAGCAAGGAATAGAAGGTTCACGTTACCATATCCTTGCAGGAAGTGTGCCAGAGTACAGAGAGCTTATGAGGAAAGCCCATGCAGAGCCTATGAAGGAGATTTCTCATGACATAGTTCCTAGAGTCATGCCTCACTACCACAAGTGGAGTCAGATACATGGTTCTCTTTCTTTCTCTCTTTTTTGTGTTGTTTGTTCTGCTTCAACAATCATACTACATGTAGAAATACTGAATTTTTTTTTTAATGCTTCAACAGTCATATCATAGTGCAATTTGCCAAGAATATTTCCAATTTTTTTTAATGCATGAAGAAATACACTGAATCTTTTATTAAAGAAGCTTGCTGAGCATATTTGCATTTAGAGATTCTAAAATGCAATATTGGTTTTCTTTCATTGAAATTTTGGGTAATGATTTGATAAATGCTCTTTGGTTTGTCTCGGCAGCATAAAACTGTTCAAGTTTATCAACATGACATATTTCTTTTCAACTTTCTACAACCGAACTATAATTGTTCGCTTCTAAAAGTCTGATATTCCTCCTTGCCAGTTCTTTTTCCTTTTTGGTTTTCTTCTAGAGTTTATTTTGTGACTCTAACACATCTCTTTCTTTTCTTCCTAGGGTATTTTGTTCATCAATCTTCTTCTGTCTTCGTTATTACTTATACTGTAGATGATGCTCCATTTCATTTGTTTGATAGTCCCGATTTTCCAGCATAACTTGCCTACTTCAGCTCTTTTTCTTAGAGTGAAATAGTGTAGTTTAGACTTTAGAGGTTGTTCAGGTGGTCATTAGCAAATTAATGGAAACAAAACAAACTTAATATAGTTTTAAATATTTTTTTAAAAAAAGTGTTTCATATAAGTGTTGTATATTTACTCCTTCAATAGTTGTGAAAGTGTTATTTGTTTATAATTTTACATATTTTTTTGGAAAAAATTGATGGTTATTTCTAGATTTATGCATTTTGGTCTTCTTTTAAAATGTTTACATTTATCTTTATATAATGTAAAAAAAAATTATGTCTATTTATATTACACGTGTATTTAAGAGTGGGAATTGAATTTTTGTGATAATAAAATTTATTGTAATAAATTTTATATTAAAAACAGTTTTTTTCTCAGTATCCTTATTTTCTATTTATGCTATTATTATTTCAAATTACATACACAATCAGATGTTTTTTACACAAAATTTTCAGTTTCATCAGTTTCAATTATTTTTTATGAAAGAATTGCAAAGCATCACCTGTTGAAAGTCTTACCTAAGATTGAAAGAACCTGCCCTGCAAATTGAATCCCTTCATGACTTGAATTCTTCTATACTGTTACAGGTGTTAGCTTTTAGGAAAACAAATGTTAGCAATACCAACCGTTTCTTCTATTTTCATGTGTCCTCAAATGATTTGGAGAACTATTTGTAAAGGAAATTTTAAATATAAAGAACGAATGAATGAGTGATAGCATGGGCATAATTTTTTTTTTTTCTCTGTAAAGAGCCGAGATTTTATTTATATAAACTGGAAAGCTTGAAAGGTAAATAAACAGACGAAACTAGCATGGGCATAATTTTGTTGGCGTAGTTTTTTACATATTGTATTTGCAAAAAAAATTGTAACAAATATTGTAATTTTTTTTCACATTCGCTTTTTTTTTTTTAAGACAATTTGAATTTTTCATTCCTCTTATCGTATTATTTTTTAAATAGTAATTTTAAAAGCCAATCACATTATTCCTATTTCAAATTATGGAGATTTTCTCCATAGATTGTGATTTTCTTCTATTTTACCTTTCTATAGGGTTAGACAAAAATGTTCTCTGCCATTCATAAATCGCCATTAGGATTTACAATAATGGAGCACGTAGTGTTAGGCCTCTTACCTCATTGGGGTATTATTCTTTTCCAATTCAGTGAATAAATTTTAAGCTAGCTCTGCAAGAGTATAGTTATAATATGACTGCTCCAAAAGTACTCTTTTAACGTTCCAAAACTTCAGAGCAATCAGAAACAGGAGTACATGTTCTACTAAATGCTGAACAAAGTATATACCGACCTTAAGCACTACCCACATAATATGCCTGCTAGAAATGGTCAAAACTCTATTAAATTCACCTGGTTCAAATCATAAGTTTAAACTGTTTATGGACAGTATCTAATTATGGTGTTGTTAATTTGTTTGTGATCACCAGGAGAAACCTTTTTCTACTGGTATGGAATTCACTCCAGGCTGTACATTGCAGACCCTGAGCTAATTAAGGAAGCGCTGTCCAACAAATTTGGTTATTATTTCAAGACCACCCCCAGGCCTCTTGTAATGGCTTTACTGGGTAAAGGACTGGTTTTCGTAAATGGACTGGAGTGGGTTACCCACAAAAGAATTGTGAGCCCTGCCTTCAATATTGACAAGCTCAAGGTTTGAAATATTCTTCCATCATCACATAAATTAAGAGAAATTTTAAGAGGTAGAATGAATTCTCTAGGAGATAAGATGTGAAGATATCCAAAAATCTCTTATCAATATACTCATGCTTCTTCCCGTGACAGGGCATGGTGAAGAGAATGGCTGCTTGCACTTCATCCATGCTTGAGAGATGGCAAGAGATGGTGACTCAGGAAGACTTTTATGCTAAAGAAATTGATGTTCATGGAGAGGTCAGAACATTGACAGCAGACATCATATCCCATACTGCATTTGGTAGCAGTTTTAATGAAGGCAGAGAAGTCTATGAATTGCAAATAGAATTACAAAGAATGGCTGCAGAGGCTGAACGTTCTGTCTTTGTCCCAGGAAGCCAGTAATAACAACTTCTCTAGCTCTCAAAAATTTGTAACTGTTTAAGCTTATACAACACTGTTTCAAGTTCATCACCTTCCACTGTTTCAGCTTGGCTGCAGAGACTGAACAGTATAGAGCTTAGATCATGCATATATTATCCCCTTAGTTTACTGCCCCTAGAGCTACATATGAACCTTTTTTAATATCAAATTATGGCTTGTAGGCATTGATTGTTTTTTCGGTGCAGATATATTCCTACAAGTAAGAACAGATATGCATGGAAGATTGATAGGAGGGTGAAGGAAATCTTGAAGACTATAATTCAGAGCAGGTTACAGGCCACCCCTAAAGGAGCAACTGATGTTGGCTATGGAAATGATCTACTTGGAATAATGATGACTGCCAACAAAAAGGAATTGAATGGCAACCAGAAGAACTTGAGCATGACTATTGATGAAATCGTGAACGAATGTAAGACGTTTTTCTTTGCAGGCCATGAAACTACTTCCAACCTATTAAACTGGGCATTGTTCTTACTGGCAATAAATCCAGAATGGCAAGAAAAGTTACGAAATGAAGTGATCAGTGTCTGTGGAACAGATATCCCAGATGCAGACATGCTTAGCAGGTTAAAATTGGTATGTATTCTAAGATTCTCCACAACTCTTGTGTATTTTAATTTTTTTCTGATTTCTCAGTACAACCTCATAGGAAAAACTGTTTTAGGTAAATGATGATCCCTTTTATACTGTCTATTGCTCTTAGTTTTCATACCGATTGCAAAAGGTCAAGCTACTTGGTTCAGCCAAAGAAACTCCCCACATAGGAAGCCCATCTGAATTTTATAAAATAAAAACTTAAAAATTATCCTGTGGACTGGGTTACAAAACCATTAAAGAGGGTGGCTCAATTTTTCATCAACTATGAAATCTTGTAATAATCCAATTGAATAAGGAACTAGCTGTCTGGGTTTCATCATCATGGACTGTTATAGGTCATATCAGAGCCGCATCTCTATTTGGTGTCTCCCACTCTGGTTGGTTTTTAAAAGCAGATATTTGGGATTTCATAGATTATCAAATGCTGATATTTAAGATTTAACTGTGTATTCTTTTCCAATTCAACTTTTCGAATCACATTCTGTGATCAATCATTATTGTTATCATTTGTATTTCTCCTCACTTATATTTCTAGGTTGCCTCTGCAACTGGTTGGGAGCTATTCTTCAAGCCTTCAATGGGATGCTTTCTCTTGCAGTATCCATCTTAGAGGGGTTTGTTGTCCCTGGGATATAAATTTCTGCAAAATTGAATATAGGGAAGGGTAATTCTAATAGTAATATGTCAGTGAACAAGTTATTTTTTTATGTTAAAAGACTTGTAAATTTTCTCCAATATACTAAGGTAATGAAAGAGCTAGGATCTTTGGTCTACCCTTATTTGAGAAGTTTCTTTCTTCATCATTACCTGCAAACTTGGAGTATTTTTCATTATTGATTCATTGTTCATAATTCATCATTCTTATGAGTTGCCTGAGCATTTACCACTATTTGATTGCAAATTAAGTTCTGTTAATATTGGTAAAGGAAGGTTTAATGCTGCTGAATATTTTCATTTTTTTGCAGATGACTATGGTCATAAATGAAACTCTAAGATTGTACCCACCTGCCATAATGCTAGCGAGAAAAGTATACAAAGAAATGAAGATAGGTTCTATTTTACTTCCTAAAGGAGCAGCAGTCACCTTGCCTATACTAGCAGTGCACCATAGTGAGAAGTTCTGGGGTCCAGATGCCAACATGTTCAAACCTGAGAGATTTGCAGAAGGCGTTTCAAAGGCATCCATTCACCCAAATGCTTTCATTCCATTTTCTGTAGGCCCAAGAGCATGCGTTGGCCAAAACTTCGCCATGTTGGAGGCCAAGACTGTTCTCTCCATGATTTTACAGAGGTTCTCATTCACTCTGTCTCCTCTTTACAAACATGCACCTTTTTCTTCACTTACTCTGCAGCCTCAGTATGGCATGCCCATCTTATTCAAGAATATAGAGGTATAATTAGAATGGATCTCTTGCTACTTTCTAATTTTATATATAATTTCTAGGGTTTCAGGGGCACTTCTAGGTGTCCCTGCCCTGTTTTCTGTTCCATTCCTCCAACCCATCTCACAAGATAACCCACTTCAACATGTGAGAAACAAGTAATATTAGCTTCCATATGTATATTAAGATGTTTCCTTAGCTTTCTTAAAGCTATAATTGAAGTTTGTATTTTTGAAATTGAGGTTTGATTATCTGGATGAATATTCACATATTTTTTTAATCTGCTTACTAATAAAAATTTAAAGATAATTATTTAAAAATTAAAAATAAAATACATATATTAGATGCTAGAATCTAAAATGTTTTTCAAATTCTAATTTATTATTATAAAATTTATAGATATCTTTTAAATAAAAATAAATAAAATATTTTAATTTTATAAAGATGTAATTTGAATATATTCATTAATAGTTAAAAAAAAGTGAAGAAAAAATACAATTATCATATTATTACAAAATGTGGTGCATAATTTATAATTTTTAGTTATTTTATATTGATAATATCAATAAAACACAAGACAATTGTTCTATTCTAATAGTTATTGTCTCATATAAACTCTAGAGGTGTGATTCTCTATCCATCCATCTTTTTCATTTGTTTTTTATAAATAAATGAAACAAAACAAGAGTAATGTCTCTTTACAACCGAGTCCAAGACAACATAATACAACATTACAATATTATAAGCAGATGAATAGCACAAAACCATCATCAACATATGGATAATCTCTACTAGCATCTTTTTCATTTATTTCTTATAAATGTAATATTATTTTATAAATAATGATCTAGATAGTTATTCATATAAAATAAAAACTAAACTTTCTAGCATAAAGCTAGTATACTAGTATTATTAAAGATGTTTCTATATTTAATTTCTTTGTTTTTTTATTATTTGGGTTAAAAGGTTGTCATTGAAGACATTATTTTGCCATTAGTATGCAAAAAGAAAATAGTTTCTGAACCTTCCGTAAACCTACACTGAAAGACAGACTTTCAGGAACACCGAAAGTACAGATATCAGAAATCACCGAAATGTGTTAAGTTCAAGAGACACTCGACGAGACAAATCTCAAGCAAAACCGAAAGAGAAGAAACAGAGGAACCCAACAGAGCAAGGGAAATCGAAAGACAGTTCAATCAAAGGAACACCGAAAGACAGGCAAACTGATTTCAGAGCAAACCGCGCATCAGACACCAAAAGTCAGTTACATCCCAGAAAAAGTAGATTTGACTTGCACGTCAGATAAAACACTCATATTTTATTTATAGAGCTTTGTTTTATTTTAAAACTATTACTTAAGGGATAAGCAACATTATTGTAATTATTTTAATCAGTCTAACTGATTGAAAACATACAGACTAGAAGATCAAGGTCAAGTTGTAAACCTTTGATCATAGAGTTAAGTTTGTTTTATGTGAAACTTAATTAGGTCAATCTATGTTATAAATAGATGTTGTAATCATTCTAAATGCATAAGCAGAGGATGAATGTAGCCAATGAGCACATCTATGGATCAGACTGAGAGTTTCAAGAACCAGAACAACAAAAGATGAAATTGGTTATCAAGAACCAAGAACAGAGGCTACCGAGCAACAAAGGTATTATTCAATCACATTAGGTGATACTTACATATATGTAATATTGAATGGATTTGTAATCAGAAATAGTAGATTGCATACACTCAGGTCAATGAGTAATTTGCTTACATTCTAACAAGTGAAGCAAAAGTAAAAATCCTTTCAAGAAAGGTGCATTTAACAATCTTTTGTAAATCTCTTAATCAAGTGCACACTAAATAGTGTTGCTAAAGCTCTTAACAGAGTAGATCTTAACAAGTCTCCACATGATACTCCTAACAGGGTAGATCATGAGAAGTGATCAAATTGTAAGCCTTAACTGACCCCTTCCAATCTGTAGACACTGAAGATTTTGTGGGTGCCATCCCCACTGCAGTTTTTACCTTCTTACAGAGGTCTTCTACAATATCATATCATGTATTATGAGTCGATTACTTTCATGAATGTTTCTATGAATGTTTACATGTTTGATTAAGTTAAATAATTGATATGTCTTACACATAGATAGTATAGAACAGATGGTTGGATAAACAATTGATTACATAAAGGTTAAAGGATAAAAGAGATAAATGTTTTAGAGGTACTAATTCACCCCTCCCCTCTCAGTACACGCTTCCCATTATTTCCAAGAATTGGTATCAGAGATAGAACTCTTATTTGGAAAGCTTAAAGACTTAAGAGAAAAGATCATACAATGGAGAAGTACAGACTTAACAAAAGTATTGAGAATCAGAAGCTAGAAATTCAGATCTTCTATGAACAGTATAAAGAAGCTAGAATCAAGATGAGACAGGTGTTAGATGAAAGAAAGATTATGGCATCTCACTGTAATGAGACAGATTACCAAGAAGAAGAGATACTCGATCTATTTGAGTCTTTAGGATCTACTACAAACAAAGCATCAGATACATCCGAAGAAAGCATCACAAGCTTAAATGAAATCAATCAACATCTGGCTGGACAAGTGATATCTCTGCAAATCGGTCAAGAGAGATAGATGGTAAGAATGATTGATGTCATGAACAATGCTAGACAAGCTGAGCAAGAGAGAACACTAGCTATTGATGATAGAAGGAAGATTACTAAAAAGTTACAAGGAAAAGAGTCTGAAATACAAAGACTTACAAAACATCATCATGAGATTACAAATTAGATTATTCTTATGAGTCAAGAGGAAAACATAATTAATGTTGAACTCATTGAAAGAATATAAGCTATTAGTGAGCTAAGGGAAGAAAGTGAAAAGCTGAAACAAGAACTCAGAATTCAGCAGCAGCATAATGAGATAATCAAAAGAGCTGAAGAAAGCAATAAAAGAATGGATGATTTTCCTGATGGACAAAGGAGAGCCAACAGAATCACCGGACTAGGCTATACCGAGAATGGAGAATCACCCAATCAAGCTGATCCAAAGAATGTCTATGCAAATCCAAGACCAAGAAAGATGACATGTAATCACTGTGGAAAGAAAGGCCACACATCAAATGCATGCAAAAGTAAAATGAAAGGTATTCCTAAATCTACATCTTCCTTCAGAGGATTTTGTTATAAATGTGTAGAGTCAGAAAATGGAAACACTTCCATTTTAGACTTGTTTAGCCTTCTGAGTAAGTGGTTTGGGGTCATATCAAGCACCTAGAATGGGTTCCTGATCTTGACATGGCTTCCCCCCTGTTCTGTCCCTCTTTCCACTCCTGTTTAGCTTGATTTCTGCATTCTGAACTGCAGACTGGTGATTCTGGGCTTCAAGGTCAGGGTCAACCTTTCAGGTCTATGTCAACCTTGACCCTGACCTAGGTCAGGGTCGACCTCGACCCTGACCTAGGGTTCAGATCCCAGGGTCTCACAATTTTGGATGTCGGTCTTTGCAAAAAGTATTTTCCCGCTTTTGGGTCGGCTGTTTTGGGTTCCAAAGTGTCGATTCCTAAATTATATTTAATATAGGTCCTCTCCTAGGGGTAAAGGCTTTAATGGAAGTTTAATTCTCCTATGTCGGCCTCCTTAGAAGATTATGCCCTAATTTCATATAAAAGGGAGCCTTCTCCTCTCATTTTCTCTAACCATCATCAAGCGAACGAAGTCTTCTAATCAAGCATTCTCAAACTATCTTCAAGAGCAATACAAGCAAGCTAAGGAGTAAGATTTCATGCAAGCATTCATCCATTCATGCATCCACTTTCATGAAGGAGATCCATTAGAGGCCATTGAAGGATTCAAGCTACATAGTGCCCTTTTGGTGATCTCTCCATCCACCTTCTTCCAAGCTTATTTCAAGTTCAAGAACCCATTCAAGACTTGGTGTTGGAGATCTACAAGCAAGAGATTGAAGACATCATACCTTTCTACATTCCACATTTTGAAGCATACTTGCGGATCCAAGGATTCGAATCTGCCACAAGGACTTTTACAAGCAAGGTGAATTTAAGCATTTACTTTGTCCATTTCTGCAATTTCAATTACATATATTTAAGGTTAATTCCAAAACTGGGGTTTGACCAAGGCAAACCCCTCCCCCACAACAAACAATCCTCTTTTTCTTGTAGGTACAGGTTCAGAATAGCATATTTGAGAACAGATCTGGGTACCCTTTTCGACTTTCTTTTGGACGACGCGAACAAATTTTCTGTCGGACCTGTGCAGGTCAGGGTCGACATTATTGGGTCAGGGTTGACATTTATGGGTCAAGGTCGACCTTTTTCATAAGATGACATTGGAATGGGAAAAGATTTATGGGTTTTTTTTGTCTGTGCATTTCAGTTCGGGATCAACTGTCAGTTTTTCTAGAAATAGTCTACAGACCTCAGAAAATAGCATTCTTTGATCTAAAATATTTCAAGGTTAGTGCATTTCTCCTATTTCTTCAAATACTGTCATATATCATTTCTACACATATAATTAACAAAATTTAAGATTCCTTCTTGTTATTCTCCTTTCAAAATTGTTGCTTCATTTCTGTATTAACCCTTCTTTTGGGTTGATCAACTTGGATCTCTCATTTGTGCATTTGGGAATAAAAGAGGAACATCTTATCTTCTCCCTAATCACAATTGCAATACACAATCAATTAAATTCAAGTAAATATGAAGTAGGGTTAAGGAATTCAATAGACTCTAAGATAATCAAACAACAATCAACAAATAATCTCCTAGACCCCAAATCATCCATTACATTTTGGTGAACCCGCGATAGACAACTCTTTCTTTTTGGTGTTAGATTTACATTGTTTATGCTAGATCTTGCATTTTCTTTCAAATTGCATTTTAATTCAATTAATCAAAAATTTTTGTTAGTTCATTTGCATTGTATTGGTGTATGAGCTTTACCACATCTAGTCCTACTTATAGTATCCCGGTTAGAAGAAGCTATAGACTTATGGGTTCCTTTGATCCCGAGTCTTCCTCTCCTTTCCTTAGGATCCCGGATGATAATTTGATAACTCATGATTCCAATCCTTCTATGGAGCATAACTCTTCTCACTAATCTCATGATGAAGATGACGCTTTAAGAGTTCCTCCTGAACAAGTGCAAAACCTTTCAACCGAACTTGATAAAATGGGAAATTGGCTTATCCAAGAAAACCATAATCAAGATCCCATCCAAGCTATAGAGGCCCTTAAGAAAGTTGTTCGTGATAATGACCAAGGTATTAATTTCTTGCGTAGTATTACTCACCTTGTGAATTTGAATGTTAAACCTTTAGCTCAAGAGGCTCAAGAGTTAGGATTCACACCTATTGTCGCTAGTGTAGGACCTTCTTCTGTTCCTCTACCTAGTATTCCTACTTACACTCTGCCTTTGATAACAACTTCTCTCCCAAGCACACCTATTCCTGTGAGTGCTCCACTGGTATCTTTACCTTCCTCACAACCTACATATCATAGTGTGCCTTTTACTTATACTAATCCTCTTCCAACTGTGGTTCCTAATGTTCCACTGGTTGTGTCTTCTATTCCTGCTGCTTCTTACACTTTTCCTAGTGTTCCTAATATTTCTATGCCACCGGTTTCCTCTAATGATTCTATAATTATTAGTTTGGCTCAAACTGTGTCATCTTTACAACAACAACAACTTGCATCTTTAACTCAGTCTAAATTTAGCATTCCTACATGTGACATGGGTAGTCCTTTATCCCTAGACATCATTCATGCTACTATCCCTCAGCAAACTGATATGCCTCATCTTGAGAATTACAATGGTAAAGGTGATCATGTTACTCATGTTAAAACATTTCAAATCCTTTGTAGTGATTATGCTCATGACCATAGGATTTTAGCTAAATTGTTTGCTAGAAC
>MU227516.1:356668-371858 GCA_018584345.1 Thuja plicata
GCTTGAATGATGAATCTTGAATGCTTGAACCAAATCCCTTCAAAGGCTTGAGAGATTGAATCCTTGATCTTCAATGGAGGACTTGAATGCTTGAGAGGAATACTTGAACACCTTGAAATCTTGGAAACATGTAGAAAAATGGATGCTTGAACTTTTGCTTGATCACCTCTTATCACTTAGTTGATGGTTATTAGAGAAAATGAGAGGAGAAAGGCTCCCTTTTATATGAAACTAGGACACAATCTTATAAGGAGGCCAAAATAGGAGAATTAAATTTCAATTAGACCCATGCCCCTAGAAGAGGACCCATATTAAATATAATTTAGGATTTTCCACTTCGGAACCCAAAATAGCCGACCTAGAAGCGGGAAAATGAAATTTTGATGACCTCCGACAACCAGCAAGCTTCCAGATTTGGAAGGGGGACCCAGGTCAAGGTCAAGGTCGACCCTAACATAGGTCAAGGTCGAGTTTGACACTAACCTAGGTCAAGGTAAAGTTTGACCTTGACCCAGGGGGTTAGAACCCCTGGAAAATGCGCCAGGTGGGATAAAAGGTGCCCGAAGAGGCCCAATCAGGGTCCTAAACAGGCACAGAAGTAGGAGATGATGCTAAAAGGAGGGGAAAGTATAATGGTGGTCAAAAAAATCCCCCAAGGAAGGCTAAACATTATTAACATGGAAGTGCTTCCATTTTAAGATGATACATTAAGCCCCCACTTTAGCAGAAGTATGGATAAAAATGATGTTAATAGAATAAGAGTGTTTTGATACTCAAATCACTTATCACGTTACATTTAATGTTTAGAGTGGAGGGATAAATAAGACATTCCCCTTTATTCTCAAATGCATAAAGGAATGATCCAAATTGATCAACCCAAAAAGGATCAATGCATAAATGAATCAATCTATTGGAAATAAGAATATAGAATGAGATCCTAGGTTTCCCTCTTAAAATGTGTTTTTAAATGAATGTAAATGTGTGATATATTTAGAATGATTAAGGATTTGAATTGAAATGGATAGGAGAAATGTACTAACCTTAAAGAATTACAGATCAAAGAATGTTTTTTTCTAAGGTCTGTACTCTATTTCTGGGAAAACTGAAGTATGATCCAGAACTGGAACGCAGAAACAAACAAAACCCAGAAATATTTTTTTGATTTGACACCGTCTTATGAAAAAGGTCGACCTTGACCCACAAATGTGAAATAGTTGACCCGGAAGCGGGAAAATTAAATTTTGATGACCTCTGACAACCGGCAAGCTTCCAGATTTGGAAGGGGGACCCAAGTCAAGGTTGAGGTCGACCCTGACCTAGGTCAAGTTCGAGGTCGACCTTGACCCAGGGGGTCAGAACCCCTGGAAAATGTGCCAGGTGGGCTAGAAGGTGCCCGGAGAGGCCCAATCACGGTCCTAAACATGCACAGAAGTAGGAGATGATGCTGAAAGGAGGGGACAGTATGATGGTGGTCAAAAACATCCCCTAAGGAGGGCTAAATGTTATTAACATGGAAGTGCTTCCATTTTAAGATGATACACTAACAAGTGAAGCAAAAATAAAAATCCATGCAAGAAAGGTGGATTTAACAATCCTTTGTAAATCTCTTAACCGAGTGCACACTAAATAGTATTGCTAAAGCTCTTAACAAAGTGGATCTTAACAAGTCTCCACATGATACTCCTAACATGGTAGATCTTAATCAAATTGTAAGCCTTAACTGGCCCCTTCCAATCTACAGATAGGGAAGATTTTGTGGGTGCCATCCCCACCATAGTTTTTACCTTCTTACAGAGGTTTTCTGCAATATCATATTGTGTGTTATGAGTCAATTACTTTCATGAATGTTTCTATGAATGTTTACATGTTTGATTAAGTTAAAGAATTGGTATGTCTTACACAAAGATAGTATAGAACAGATGGTTGGATAAATAATTGATTACATAAAGGTTAAAGGATAAAAGAGGTAAAAAATTTAGAGGTACTGATTCACCCCTCCCCTCTCAGTACACACTTCCCATTATTTCCAACAGTCATGTGATCTAATATTTTTTCAAATATGTTATATTACAAAAAATTTGAAATAGTTAAATCTTGAGTTTTATATATCAAATTTAAAGAGAAAAATAAAATTATTGAACAATAAGAGTCAAATTGTTAATCTTTCTATTTTTGAAAAATATATAATAATAAGAAAATAAACTAACTTCAAACTATTGAAATTCATAAATGTTAAATTGAACAACTTTAAATTTTTTAATAAAAAATATTATAATAAAACTATCCTTAAAAAAAATAAGATAGTATGAGATTACATCCCAAAGTTAACCAGCAAATAAAGAGATCAAGTTCATAGTCCCACAAAGGAAATAATTGTCAATTATTAATTCACTATAAAAAAAAAAGGAAAAAGGAAATAATTTTCAAGTTATTAATTCACTAGAAATAAAAGGAAACCATTACAATCATGTTGCAAGGACCATGTGAATATTTCACCTAACTTTCTTTAGGGATATAATTAGTCAAACCTATGTTTGGGGCAATAAGTGGTGGTTTTGAAAATCCAATCTAAATCCATGTGAAAAGGTAGTCAATAGATGATTATTGAAATCCTTAATTCTACATGGCTCACTACCTGCCACATCACTCCTTAATTTATGGAGGTTGAGTATGACTTGTACCTTAGCAACTATGTTTAGGATAAAAAATGGCTATGGTTGGGGAAAACCTTTAGGTTTGGTATCCCAAGTGCTTAGTTTTATAAAATAAATCTACCACATTGGGAGAAACCCTGAATTATGGTGTGTAATGTGGATGTTTTGGTTGTAGGTAGGGGGAGATGAGCATGAAAGAGGGTAAGTTCTAATAGTTGTAGGGGTTGAATATACATGTTTAACAGGTGAGTAAACAATACAATCATAATTTTTTATTCTTTATAAGGGGGTAAATTCTTTACAAACATCAATTAAACATTTTATAAATCATTAATAAACATAATTTTATGGGATATTTTATAGTTGTTTCTATTTTTTTTCTTGTGTGGCCTTTAGGGTTTTAGTGTAGGGGATGAAAAGAGAGTTAGATTGTTTAGTATAGGGTGATACCACAATAGTGGGTTACACTTTTTCGGAGGAAGAAATTATTCACAAAATTTGTGAGGTGGGAAATTTAGTTAGTTACTTTTGATAGAAAGCACTCAATTATTTTGATTGAAACATTCTTATTTTCGATCAAAACTACCTTTTTTGCCTAGTTTCAATTGAAACTAACTTAGTTTCTATCGAAACTAAGCTAGTTTCTATCGAAAATAACAAGTTAAGATTTTGGTGGGTTTCAACCCATGCCAACATTAAACTAAGAAAGTAATTTTGATAGAAAGTACTTTCTATCGAAACTAATTAGTTTCGATCGAAAGTACTTTCTATCGAAAGTCTCTGAATAGAGGCCATTTCCAAAGGCTAACAAAAATATGCAATTTTCATGGCTTCAGGGCTCAAGCGCGGGGCTCAAATGGAAGAATAGGGAGGTGTCCTTTTGCAGCGCATAAGTACTCTAAATGACCTTTCTAACAAATATATATTTGACAATTTTTGAATTAATTAGGTCTATGTTTATTGGCGTGCATCGAATGTAGGTTTTTTATTGAATATAAACCTCCCAGTTTGACGTTCAATGAAAAATAGTAGAAAAGAGAAAAAAAAATATTTGAAAAATAACAGTGCCCTTCGGCTTCGAGTCTACTTTCTATCAAATTTGTTTTTTTGAATTTCGATAAATACACAAGAAGTTATCAGCTACGCAGTCAAGGTATGTCAAAATTACGGTTGACTCTACTTCAAACGTTCATAAAATATGCAATAATCATGATAATGTCATAAAACCAATTTCATGCCCTCTGTATGGATGTTAAAAAACCAAATTCGAAAGAAGCGCATTGATATCTATTTTAGAAAAAAAGTTATGTTGTACGAAGTCATTGCACCTTTTTGAAAATGACGTTTTCAGCAACATAGCAGTTTTAGTGGGAGAAAAAAAAAATCATTAAAATCAATTCAAAAAAAATTAAAAAAATGTATTTAGAATCTAGATAGAAAATCCTAAAAGACTCTAGTTTACTTCATCTTCTGATTTCAAACAGTTTAACAACAATATGCATCCGAATGTGAAAGTTTTTCTCAAAATGTAGACTTCAATGTCCGTTTAGGCAAAAAAGTGTAACCCACTATTGTGGTATCACCCTATAGTAATTTGGTAGTTTTTATATGTCACCATTAAATAAGTAAAAGTGAATATTATATATTTTATTGTCTACAAAAGTATATATTTATATATTTATAATATATACACTTGTTTGGTTAACAAGGTTTGAATTATGTGTATGTGTATGTGTATGTGTATGTGTGTGTGTGTGTGTGTGTGTGTGTGTGTATTTATACACACACACCTCTGTGTGTGTATACGCATGTGTGTATATGTGTGTGTATGTGCATGTGTGTGTAGTATATATATTTATGTGCACACACACACACGTGTGTGTGTACACACATGTGTGTAGTATATATATTTACGTGCACACACACACACACACACGTGTGTGTACACACATGTGTGTAGTATATATATTTGTGTGTGTACATACACATACATATACATATATACATGTTTGCACACACACTATACATTTTAAATGTTTATCCATGTATTTCAAACTATGTTAAACATATGTATGTTGTCATTCCCAATATATGTTTTTGTTTAGATATGATGGCTTGAAATAGTTGCTCATATGTAGTAGTTATATATAAAATGAAAGTGTGATGATTATTTCACATATTTTATATGCCAACATATAGTGATGGTTATAGTTTTTTAACCTTACATATATACACATTCATAACACATGTATCTATCTAGATATGAGGATTAGAATGCATGCATATTTGCAGTCATGCATGTGAAATAATTACCAATGTTCATTCATATTTCTAATTATTGTTTAAGAAATTATGTTTTTCCATTCTACATGCAAACAAGTTTATTATACATAGCACAATTTGTAAATTTGCATCTGTTTAAATCTACAAGAAAATTATATTAAATATTTTATATGCTACTTATTATTATTTCATTTAGCAATCATTAAAGCTCGAATATTTGTAGAATTACAGTTTTTCTAGACCCTTTCACACACACATAAACATGTACACACAGTGTGTTGATGACAATTATTCAATTGTGTATTGTCATTGATGTTTACACAAATATAGTGATGTTACTCCTAAAACTTAGCACAGTCAGTGTATGGCATGTTCTCTCGGGCATTGAAGAATACCAAAGTGATTTTCAGTTCTAATCGAGTTCACAAAGGCATTACAGTAATGGTCAGGCATTGAAGGATTATAGTATTAACCGAGTTATGCTTTTACTGTCACCCGACAAACATCAGTTTACATTTTATGTTTAATTGGTTATATGCAGTTGATAGACTTAAGTTTTATTATTTTGATTGGAAGGATATTCAAGCCTACTTGACAAGGCCTATCATATATATACAAAGTCAAGTTTTGGATTGAATGTGTGAGTTTTTAATATGAAGAGTGAAGGCAAAATTAGATGGGATTCTGATTAAGGACAAAACATACAGAGCTGCAATATAATATTTGATCAGTAAGGATCCAGTTTAAGGTCAGAGCAGAGATCTAAATCAGCAAATATAGTTGCTTTGACAAACAGGTCAATCCTTTGTTACTCTCTAACAATTGTAGCAGTGATCCAAATATCTTTACAGATTAGACTTAATAGTATTTTGTAAATCCTCTCACACAGTGACATTTCTACATTGAATTGTTTAAAGACCTCTCACAAGGCCACTCCTAATAGGGTGATTAAATCCTCTAATAGGGTCATACCTAATAGTGTGTATTGTAACATTTAACAGGGTTGGCTCCTAACAGGGCTCACTTTAGAAGAGTGAAAAACAATAACTAGTTTCAATTGGTGGTTTACCCAAATTGGGTTTGCACGTTAAATCTAGGTGTCATCTATGTACATTTTATGTTCTTTATGGTTTATGTTTATACACTTAATCACTAAAGGATAATCATAGTTAATATCTTAAGATTTTCTTTGTTAATCAAGTAACAAAAGAATATCTTTATTAACCGAGCAACAATGATAAGTTTTCTTTAGACATCTAAGGAACCTGGATTTGTTTTTGTGGTAAGTGATTCACCCCTCCCCTCTCAGTTACTCAACTCATTTCCAAACATTGGTATCAGAGCATTCGGTTCTTTTAGGGAAGGTTTCAAGGCCTAATCTAAAGATTAGATATGTCTTAAAGAAGGGAGATCCCAAAGCTAAACAAAGACAACTTTGCTGCATGGCAAGAGTTGATGAGATTACATCTATCTACTATTGGAGACACTGGTTTTCAATTCTTAGATCAAAAGTATGTGGAACTGCCGAGACCTATGTCTATGGATCAGATGGTGGACATGAAGCATCATAACATAATGATGATTGATATAGCTTCCTCTCTCAGCTATTCATAATTTGATGAATTCAAGGGCTACCCTACTGCCTATGATATGTGGAAGAAACTACATGATATACATGGAGGAGATGATAATGTAAAGAGAGCCAAAGAAGAAAGTCTCAGAGGTTAGTTTGATTAGATTAAAATGAAAGAAGGAGAAGACACTACAAAATATAGTGAAATAATCAAGAAAAGTGTTAGTGCCATCTGAGCTTCTGGTGAAATAATTGAAGACAAAACAATGGTTAGTAAGGTATTGAGAACTTTACTTCCTATCTACGCAATTAGATTTTCAGCTATTCAAGAAATGAGGTGCAGTAATGATATAACTCTAGATGCATTGGTTGGAAGGCTAACACCTTTTGAGTTGGACAATTTTGACAATTATTCTCCTAATCCTAGCAATTTTGAGTCTACATTCGAAGCTAAATTAAACCTTGGTAAGATGGATGGAAACTCAAAAGGAAAAAAAATTGACAGTGATAGTGATGATGATTCTGATGATGAAGATATGGAAATCATTGAAGCACTACTTGAAAAGAGAGATGCCAAAGGGAATTACAAAGGAAGAATACCATTGATTTTCTTTTCATGTGATGAGGTTGGTCACATTTATGATAAATGTCCAAAAAAAGAAGACAAAGGTGAGAAAAAGTTTAACAAGTACAAAGGCAAGAAATATTTCAAGAGCTATAAAATCTATAAGGAAAAAGGTAAGAAATCTTGTTATATTGCTAAAGATTCTGATAGTGATGAAGATGAAGATGAAATGGTTTACATTGCTATTAAGGATGAGTCAGAAAATGAAGATAATGAAAAAGAAATAATGACACTTGGATAATTGATAGTGGTTGTTCTCACCACATGACTGATGATAAAACTAAATCTGAACATCTTGAGCACTATGATGGTGGGAGTGTCAGTTTTTGGAATGATGAACCTTTCTATGTGAAAGGTAAAGGTTGTATTGCTCTAAATGAAGGAATCAAATGTGATAATTCTTATTGGGTTGAAGGACTAAGGCATAAACTAATAAGTGTGGTACAACTAAATAACATTGGTTTCAAGGTAGAATTCATGAATGGTAAGGCCAAGCTCCTGGATGGTAAGGGAAACCTAGTTGGAACTGTAGGCAAACAAAAGGTAATCTATTCTATCTTGATCTCACTGAAATTTCATTTTTTATTGCACAAGTAGAAGAAAGTTGGTTATGGCATAAAAGGTTGTGTCATGTGAATTTTGGTAACTTGGTCAACATGAGTAAGAATAAAAGAGTAAGAGGTATTCCTATTATGAAGAAACCTAAATTGGCAATATACAAACATTGTCAAATTGGGAAGATGGGCAAAACTAGTCTCAAGAGAAAGAATTACAATACAGAAGAAGTCTTGGAGTTAGTGCATACAGATCTATGTGAGACAATTGGAACAACAAGTTACACAAGAGATAAGTATTTCATTCTATTTGTTGATGACCATTCTAGAATGATGATTGTTATGTTTTTCAAAGAAAAATCAGAAGTTTTTCATAAGTCTAAGTAGTACCTTCCCAGAGTTGAGAAGGAAATAGGAAAGAAACTTAAATTCTTAAGATCTGATAGAGGAGGTGAATTCATTTCTAATGAGTTCAATGAATTCTGCAATGAAAGAGGAATCAAGAGACAAGTATCTGCCCTAGGTACACCACAACAAAATGGGATAACAGAAAGAAGAAACATATCTATTATGGATTGTGCAAGAAGCTTGATGATTAAAAAGAATGTTGCAACCAAATACTGGAAGGAATCCATCAGCACTGCAATTCACACCTTGAACAGAGTTCAATTGAAGAAAGGTACTGAGCAGACACTTTTTGAATTATGGTATGGCTATAAACCCAACGTTCATTATTTCAAAGTATTTGGAAGTAAATGTTACATCTTGAAGGAAGAAAGAAATGGAAAATTTGATGTGAAAGGTGATGAAGGTATATTTCTAGGCTACTCCTGTAAAAGAAAATCATATAAATGTTTGAAATTTGCTACTCATAAAGTCATAAAAAGTGTACATGTAAAGATAGATGAGTTTGTAGAGAGAAGTGAAGAATAGAGCACTAAAGAGCCTGAGGACTACAAGAACTTTGTGTATTATGAGCCTGATACTATACGCAAGACATGGGCAATGGTGATTGGACAACAACCATGTCAACCATTGAATTCATCAGCACAAACCTTGTTGCAACCTGTGCAACCTGAGTTGCTAACTATTGAAATGGAGTCACAGATAGAGTGAACCGAGTCTCAGATAGAGGCACTCGAGTCCCAGACAGAGGCACACAAGTCTCAGACAGTGGAACCCGAGTACCAGTTGGAAGAGAAGAACATAATGTTTGAACATGGTGAACCAAGTGGAGCAAGCCCAAAATAAAAAAGGAAGGAACCTGTACTTGCAAAATATGTCAAAAGGCATCATGCACCTCAGAAAATAATTAGAGATCAGACAGAAGGTATAATGACAAGGAACAAAATTAAAGGCACATGTTTACTTAGTGAAATTGAACCTAGATCCATCAAATATGTATTGAATGATGAAAGTTGGATAGAAGCCATTAATGAAGAGATTGAGCAGATAGAAAAGAACAAAACCTAGATCCTTGTACCTAGACCAAAAGACAAGAATGTGATTGGTACTAAGTGGGTTTTCAAAAACAAGATGAATGAAAAAGGAGAAGTTTCTAGAAACAAAGCAAGATTAGTGTGTAAAGGATATGCTCAAGAAGAGGGTATTTATTATGGAGAAATTTTTTCTCCTATTGCAAGACTTGAAGGAGTCATAACTCTTATGGAATATGAAACACATAAAGGATTCAAGGTATACCAAATGGATGTAAAATATGCATTCTTGAATGGAATTCTAGAAGAGGAAGTCTATATTGAGCAACCTTAAGGTTTTGTTGATCCTAACAAAAGAAATATGGTTTGAAAATTGCACAAATCCTTGTATGGACTAAAGCAAGATCCTAGAGCCTGGTATAAAAGATTGCATGGTTACCTAGTAAGTATTGGATTTCAGAGAACTAATGACTATAATATCTTGTACATAAAAGAAGGACCTTAGAACAAGATATTATTAGCAGAGATATTTGTTGATGATATACTATTTACTGGACATGAAGATTTATGTGAAGCATTCTCCAAAGCTATGAGTAAGGAATTTGAGATGTCTATGTTTGGAGAAATCAAATTATTTGTTGGTTTAAAAGTTCATCAGATGAAGGATGGTATCTACATTACTCAGTCTAAATACATCAAAGAGATACTGAAGAAATTTAGTATGGAAGATTCCACACCAGTTGGGACACCTATGTCTACTGGAAATAAGTTGTCTAAGGATGATGACTCAAAGGAGGTAAATTAGACTACCTATAGATCCATAATTGGTAAACTTCAATAAGTTGCTCACACTAGACCTGATATTGCATTAGCAGTTGGTATTGTTGCAAGGTTTTTAGCTAATCCTAGAGAGAATCATTTGATGGCTATCAAAAGGATTCTAAGATATCTTAAGGGTACTAAAGAGTATGGATTATGGTATAAGAAAGGAGGAAACTTGGACTTGAAGACATTTACTAATGCTAATTGGAAAGGAAGTGTTGATGACAAAAAGAGCACAAGTGGTGGAGTGTTATTCCTTGGTAAGAGGTTAGTCTCTTGGACCAGAAAGAAACATAATCACATCTCTTAGTCTACAGTAGAGGCAGAGTATGGTGCTGCAGCAGTAGATTGCTCAAATATCATATGGTTCAAATAGTTGTTGTTAGGTATGAAGGAGGAAATCAAAGAAATAGTTATTATCTACTGTGACAACACTAGTGCAATTAAAATTTGAAAGAACCCTATGATGCATACTAAGACTAAGCATATTGCAATAAAGTATCATTTCTTGAGGGAATTGGTTCAAGAAAAGGAAGTAAGGTTGGAATATGTGAATACTAAAGAACAAATTGCAGACATATTCACAAAATCGTTACCTAAGGATGCATTCTTGTATCTTAGAGGAAAGCTATCTAGGGATGATTCCCCTAACTAAGGCTCACTAATGGAAAAATCAGTGATGCATCAACCGAGCTACAAAACATATTTAACAAGTTGATGTAGATTGTCAAAGATTATTGCATATAAATCAGTACAATCAGGTACACTACAATTTTATTAAATATGTATTGGATGGTGTCTTTGGAATTGGTTGTCAAAGAGGGAGAGTTTTGATGTCATGCCAAAAGAAATTATTAAAGGAGATATTATTGATGATAGAGGGAGAAATTTTAGCAAAAACAAAGATTAATGTAAGAGAGAGAAATCTATATTTTAGTGATTGTGAAGATAGAGGGATTTTTCTAGATGAGAATCAATTGAAGCTAAGGACATTAATAAAATTTTACTCTTGTGTTTTTTTCTCTAAAAAATCTTTGTATTATGACATTTTGTGTTGCCATCAATGAAAAAGAGGGAGATTGTTGATGACAATTATTCAATTGTGTATTGTCATTAATGTTTCCACAAATATAGTGATGTTACACCTAAAACCGAGCACATTAAATGTATGCCATGTTCTCTTAGGCATTGAAGAAGACCAAAGTTATTTTTAGTTCTAACTAAGTTCACTCGGGCATTGAAGGATTACAGTATTAACCAAGTTATGCTTTTAGTATCAGCCAACTAACAATAGTTTACATTTTATGTTTAATTGGTTATATGCAGCTGACAAACTTAAGTTTTATTATTTAATTAGAAGGATATTCAAGCTAAATTCAAAGGGCCTATCATATATATTAAAGGTAAAGTTTTGGATTGAATGTGTGAGTTTGTAATATGAAGAGTGAAGGCGAAATCATATGGGATTCTGATTAAGGACAGAACATACAGAGCTACAATAGAATATTTGATCAGTAAAGATTTATTTCAAAGCCAGAGCAGAGATCTGAATGAGAAAAGAGAGTTTCTTCGACAAATAGTTCAATCCACTGTTACTCTCTAACAATTGTAGTAGTGATCCAAATCTCTTTAAAGAGTAGACTTAACAGTCTTTTGTAAATCCTCTCACAAGGTGGCATTTCTACATTGAAGTGTTTAAAGACCTCTCATAAGGCCACTCCTTATAGGGTGATTAAATCCTCTAATAGGGTCACACCTAAGAGTGTGTATATTAACTTTTAACAGGGTTGGCTCCTAATAGGGCTCACTTTAGAAGACTGAAAAACAATAACTAGTTGCAATTGGTGGTTTTCCCAAATTGGGTTTCCACGTTAAATCTTGGTGTCATCTATGTACATGTTATTTTATTTATGATTTATGTTTCTACACTTAATCACTAAAGGATAATCAGAGTTAATATCTTAAGATTTGCTTTGTTAACTGAGTAAGAGAAGAATATCTTTATTAACCGAGCAATAATGATAAGTTTGTTTTAGACATCTAAGGAACTTGGATTTGTTTTTGTGGTAACTGATCCACCCATCCTGTGTTAGTTACTCAACGCATTTCCAACATAGTGTGTATGCACGCATGTGTGTGTGGAATTTTATAGATCTAGATATATTGTAAATATGCATTATATAAATCTATAAATATTACAAATATATAGATGTAGATATGCAAATGTTAGACACAAATGTATTTTTACATTTGCAAATATGTTGCATTCATGTAAAATTTGCATACATATATATGGTACTCATATACATGTGTGTGTGATACTCATATCCATGTGTTTGTGCGTGCGCATGCATTTTCCCTTTCTCGCATATTGATTGGACTTATTGTAATTCACTGGTTAGGTAAAAAAATATATGGGTGATCTTTCTAGTTTTGATTTATTTAGGTACTTGCATGTACTTAGAGGTGTATGATTAAATTTTTTGTTAGACCTTTATTTATATATGGAATTTATTTTACATCTATATATTTATTAGTAGCTAATACAATTTTGCAAGAATGAAAATATTAATATTTTATTAGATTTAATCTTTTAAAAAAAAACTATGTACACATATTTGGATATGATAGTACATGTAATGATCTGTCTACTTATCCATTATAAAACCACCAATAGTATTGCAAAATAAATCATATATTTTAGAAAAATAATATTATAAAATAATTAGTATTCAAATTGAACATGTACAATGAATGCAATACAAGACAAGTAATCCATCATGGGTATTCTAAAACTACAATCCACATGTAAAAATTTATTCAATCCAATGTAACATGTACCAACTAATCATAATTAAATTCATAAATTCTCCAAAACTAGGAACATATATTCTATTGTGATATATTGGATCACCCTTACCAAAAGTGTATCATTTGAATCTTAGATTTGTTAAATATTTTTCTAAAACTATTTTGGCTTCATCATGCTAGGGATCTTATTTTGTATCACTCATATTTGATTCTTGAAAGTGGTTTTAGTAGTTTCTCTAGCCTTCAAATGTCTTCATCTACTTAGAGCATTTATTGCCCTATTTTTTTTACACTTAATGTACTTAATCTCACAACCATAACTGGTTAAGAATTTCAACCATACTTTTTTCTTGCATTCAAATTTGACTAAGGGAGAATGTATTTCAAAATTTAATTATCTATTTTTTTAATTCAAATGGTTTACCGAAAAGGAAATGTCTCCATTTATAACTTGGTATACGCATTATTGATGCCAATTATAAATCATTAGGTGTGTAGTTTAACTTTCTTGCTTCTTTAATTTTCTAGATTTATCTGTAGTCATGTCTTTCATTCTACATATGAACACCCATTAATTTTTTTATAAAAGTGTCAATGATAACCAAAAAGTAATGATATTATAATTGGGCACTTTTAAAATAGGGTTTGGTGTCAACTTCTTTTATAATTTGAAATGATTTATCACACTATTCTATCCATTTGAATCTTTAATTAGATTTGCAACCTAATTTAAAAAAAAATTCTATCAACCTTCTATAGTACCTAAATAACCTATTAACTTTGTACTTGAAATACATTTGTAAGATTTGATCTCTCCTCTATATGTATGCAAGTATGTTGATGACATGTAACTAATTAAATGTTTGATAATGTTAAGTTGAAGATAATGCAAGGCATTGAATCAGTTAATGATTTGTATTGTCATTGATGTCAACTTGATATCATCTGTACGGTCATATATAAAGCCAAAGACTTCAGAGAACCAAAGGAACCAAGGTTATGCTTTCAGCAATACATAAAAGTCATGTATTCACTAGGTGACATACAACACCGACAGAGTGCACACCATCGGTAAAAGTAAAGAGGAATAGTCACAGTGTTACCCAATGATAGGAAGCACAATGTTTCCTGACAAAGAAAAATGACAGAATACCCGACGAGCAAAGCAAAGAGTAACCCGAAAGAATAAAATACAGTGTTTCCTGACGAATGGAGATCATGAAGCTAACTGGAGTCTCACCGATGGTACTGTCAATTGTCACCAACAACTAACTGCAAAGGTGACTGATGGAACAAAGAGTTTAGAAAATGACAAAATATCTAGCTGGTAGAGCTAAATAGGACTTAACTAGTTGTCTACTTTGTTTTATTTGACCAGAGATAATTGATTGATTTAAAGCTGATTTGCACAGTTGGCAAGAAGATAGCTAGGAGACAAATCAGGAGTTATGCTTTAAATCTAATTGGCTGGATTATTTTTCATGCCAAGAATCAAGAATCAAGAAATAATGAATATTATGTCTATATAAGAGACAAGCTTAATTTATTTTCATATGCATGAATAGGGAATTAAGGGGAGTGAATAGAAAGAGGATGCATAAGAGAAACTAATGAAGAATAACTTCATACAATCCTGATCAATCAAGTTGAAGGAGAGCTAAGGAATTCTACAAACAGTGAGAGACAGTGATCATAGAATCACAGAGCAGAAAGTGTGGATCATAAAGAATTGAATTGATACATTGATCAGTGAGGTAATGTACTTAAATAGATCTAAAAATCTGCAATTCAAAGTTGCATCATGAATAGGTCTTAGTGTTTCAGTTTAACCATTGAAGCATCAAGTCTCTTAACCAAGCAGGACTTAACAGTCTTCTATATATTGAGGTACATCTCAAGGCACTAGTAAATTTGACCTCAATTTTCGATGACAATTGGTTGAAATTTTGACAGTAATTTCGACCAATTTACGACGAAAACTTTCGTCGGTCTTTTTTTGTCAAATTTTTGACGTATTTATAATTGGTCAAAATTTTGACCAAAACAAAGGTCAGAATTTTGACTATAGCCCAAGCCGTCATTTTTAGTGCATTGGTCGAAATTTTGACCAATACTTCCACCAACGAGTGGTCGCAAATTCTGACCAATTAACCGTGGCATTGGTCAAAATTTTGACCAATGTTAATTAACCGTGGCATTGGTCGAAATTTCGACCAATGTTAATTTAAAATTTTTATTTTTATTTTTATTTTTATTTTTTATTTTTTTTAAATTCTATTTGGATTCAATTAAAAAATAAAAAATAAACCTTGAAATTTTTTATTCAATAAAAGCCAAACTCTCTTTGATTCCTTAGACAATCAAATCCATACCCAATTCTAATCAAATTTCTACCTAGAAATGTTATTAACAAACATGAAATAATAAGTAAT
>MU227516.1:390345-422781 GCA_018584345.1 Thuja plicata
TTTGGTTACCCAGAAACCTTCCAAAAGAAAGTAAAACTGGGGTGGGGATGATACCCACAAGATTTAGTACTACAGTATAAATTTAGCCTGTTAGAGCTTACAATGACCACTTCTAATGGTCTGCCCTATTAGGAGCATAGAAAGGACTGTCAATTCCACCTTGTTAAAGGATTTTGTACAATACAATAAGTAATGCAACTCGGTAAAGTGATTTAAAGAAAGGACTGTTAGGTCCACCTTGTTAAAGGATTTTTATGATCCACCTGTGAGAATGAACCAGTCTATGATCTGCTCTGTGAAACTATGATTGTTGAATAAGATCCTTTTGAATATAACTAATCACCTAAATGTGATAGATGAGACTCTGTTGTCTTGAATACTTCTGCACTTAAATTAAACTGTCATTCACATGCCTTATGCATACATTCTTACTTATATATTCTTCACATAATCATAATCATTATATATATATATATCCAACATATAAGTTTGTAAGTCGGCTTGCAATAAACAAAAATATATTTAACAATATATGCAAAGTTGGCTTCAAACTGTCACTCAGGTCCAAAAGACTACTTGGGTGATAAACTGTCACTCGGGTGATGCTGAACAGTCGGGTGATGCTGATCACTCGAGCGATGTTGAACACTCGAGCGACACTATATACTCAAGAGAAATCATATACTCAAGCGACACTGTATACTCGGGAAACATTGAATACTAAGGCAATACTGAATGAATCTGTGTTTTGACACTAATTAACAATATGTCTTTCCATAAGGTCTACAGGGAGAAAATTCTGCAGAGATAGAAATCTCATTGAGGCAGCTCTAACGAGATTTCCAAAGGCTGAAAAGGAGAAGAAGCGATTGGTGAAGCTGATAAAAACTTATTATGCCCCAAATAATATTTAAAAGGTATGGAGAGATGTTCTTCCTGCTATCATGCATTACATTACCCTCAATAGTAGGTATACCAGGGCATATGGTTACTATTTTTTTTTCTTAACCACTTTCGTCACAATGAAAAAGTCAGTTTCCCCTATTATCAATTGTGCTCGATGAATTATACCATAAGGCTAGCGAGAACCCATAGGGGAATCCTTCTATTTATGAAGGGCTGATGTTTCTAATTTATGACCATCTTAATGCCAAGTCCATAGATCATTCTCTCTCACATGGCTCAGATTCTAAAGAAGATGACTCGGATGGAGTTTCTATCAAGGATGGAAGATCTGATACTGGAATGGATGGGGATTCTGAATCATCTATGGGAGGGAAGAAAAAGAATAAGGGGAAGGGTAAAGCTAAAGTTTTCTCTTCTATCTCTACATCTAATAAAGGAAAAAAGATGAGTGTTAAGAAACCCCAAATTGCTATGGATTCTTCCTCGGAGGAAGAAGAGGAAAGTGAAGAGATTTTTGAGGAGGAAGAAGGTGCCCATCTTAAGAAGAAGACTAAGGCTATTGGCTCAACCTGTCTTTCTATTGAAGAGGAGTTGTTTAAGGAAGGTCATAATGATAATGATACTGGTGTCCAGAAGGGGAATGGGGAAGAGATAATGAATGAGACCTATGGGGATCAAAACATGGTTGAGAGTGATAGTGAAGCCAAGAACATTACTGTGGGTAGGTTTAGTACTGAAGAAGGATTGCAATTTTAGAAAAAGGGTGAAAATGATACATGTGGTGTGGAATCCCTAGTCAAAGATGATTTTTTAACTACCCATTTGTTCAAGAAGTCAGCCTAGGGTTTCTATAGGTCCCTGGAGTGGAAGATGGATGATACTGACCAAGTGAAAGATAAAAGCAAGGACCATGCAAAAATATTGGATATTCTTGAAGCTATGGGGTTTGGTAAGGGTAAGTCACTATACAAATGCCTGAAAGATATTACTGAGGATATGGGGAAAGAAGAGGACATTACTAAGGAATTCAGGTCAAATTTTAGGGATATGTATACTAGAATTACTGAGTTGCAAAATTTTGTGGGTGACCAAAACTTTGAGACCAGGTTCATGGCCATAGATGTGAAGGTTTCCAATATAGAAAGATGGCTGAAGAAAATGGGTGAACAAAGCTACAAAATCCTCAAAGCATTGGCTGACCATATCAAAATTCTTGTTAGTAAGCTGGAATAAGATAGAGTTGGGGCATAAGCTGAGATGGAGAAGGAGATTATTAAGGAAACTACTGGTCTAGGAAAGAGAACCTGTTCGAGTGAAAAGAAAAAGATGCTCAAGAATGAAAAGGATCTTGAGGATCTAAAGAATGTGGCTACTAATATGGACCTCATGGTCATTGAAGCCATAGATCTCCTTAAGAGAATTGACTAGGCTAGTATCTGGGATTTATTTGTTTTGGATGATTGTTTTTATGTCTACTAGTCTTTTAGGTTATCTGGATATCAGTTGGCTTTTTTTGGAAACCAACTTTTCTTCTATAGTTTCTTTTTTGTTTCCTATTGTTTCAAGGGGGATTTAATGCTAAATATTATGTAATCTTTTGTACAAGGTTTTAGGTCCTTCAAAACCTATTTTTCACTTAATAAAAAACAACACCCTAGCAAGAGAATTATAGAAAAAACCCAAGACAACTAACAACAAGAAAAAATTAAAAATGGTGGTACCTAAAAAAGATAATCTTGGACACCTTGTCTCAAAACACATCAAGCATGAGAAGACATTACTCCAATCCTTTGTTAGGAGTTTGAAAATTTATTGATAGTTTCCTTGCTCATCTACATCCTTTCCTAAAATATTTCATTACATGAGATAATGAGTTTTTGAGTTATGCATCACTCGATAGTTAAATCTTATAACACTTATCATCATCTTCTCTATATTAGAGACTTGATTTCTCAATTGAGCCACCTCATCTGAAGAATCTTAAAATTGGAAGAAAAAGTAGCACAACCCACACAACTCCTCTAAGCCATACCAATGTCATATTCTTCCTGTATATATTTCCCTTCAATATTTAAACTATCTAAAATTTGGGTGATGTTGCAACTAGAAGAGTTCCCAAACTCCAAGATTTTCTCCCCTTACCCTTTGGTGATAGCCTTCATCATACCCCTATTCAAATTTCCATTCCCCTCACCCATATTTTCCTTCATTTAATCTTTTTCACCCTTGTTTACTTCCACCATGTTGACCCCTACTCTTATTGCATCATTTCCACTAGCATCATTTAGAGAGGCTGATTTCTTAGACCTACATTATTTCCTCCTAGATTGGTTGTGTCCCCCTACCTGAAACATTACCAGGTTAGGGTATCCACTATGATTATATATAGATCTACCAAAAATATTATTCCTTTCCACAACAACATCATTCTTAATCTACCTCTGCATCCCCCTCTCCAAATCAACATTGTCACCACTCATGTTGAAATCCACAGGGATCGGCTCCACTTCCAGGCCCACACTAAATTCAAACTTGTTTTGGGTGCCAAGGTAAGTCTTGCAATACTTTTTTTAGGAATGGTTTTAAATGATATACATTTCATAGGGGGTAAGATAAATGTTGGTTCTCATCTATCTATTCCACTTGTGTGTATTGTACCAAGTCTTGTAAGAAGAGAAATGGGGCCAAAATTTCTTAAGAGGAAGTAAAGGAGTGGATATGGTGCATGACCACTTCAAATGGTGAAATCATAACACAAGGAAATTCTCTAAAATAATTATGTGGCATTTATATTTATTCCTCTGCCACAACCTCTTATGATCTTTGAAAATTTTTGCACATCCTTCCCAAGTGTTACTACACCTTGGCTAAATCGGGGCTTGCAACTCCATAATCTTGATTCCAATCAAAATTATGGTTTCAAAATTAATCAACTCTAAGAATTCAATCATGTTCTCCCTCTAACCTAATAATATAATAATTTTTGAGCATTAAAAAGTGCACCTTCCCCACTCATGAAGACTAACCATGCTTATTGGTGGTATTTGGGCACTCCCCTTGAAAGAGAGTATGGATGTGGACTAGGAGAGATTATTGTTTCCTCTGAAACCTTATACCCTCTATCTAAAGGCCTAAAGTAGCCATGGTGTCAACAAACCTATTTCCTTCTCTATAAACATGATGTATAAATCCAAACCTATCAGGAGTCTATTAATATCACCAATAATCTCATTTTAGGACCAATTGGCTCTCAACAGACCTTTGACAACATCAATGAAATATTTTGAGTCTCCTTCTATAAACAAGGCCTTGATCCTAATTGAAAGGGATATTTTGAGGCCTCAAAATAGGGTCATCACTTCATCTTTATTATTAGTGTTTCCATCAAGGTTTCTTGTATAGGATACAATCATCTCTCCCCTACTTATCCTTAAAACTCCACATATCGATGAAATGCCTTGTGTTCTTTTCGTAGCCCCAAAAAAATTTAACTTGTACCATCCTAGTCTAAGGGAGAACCATTTAGTATTAATGAACTTTATTCTTTTAGAGTCATCATATCTAGCATAGGAAGCTAGAAGGCCCCATTTCTTGGTGACTCTATTATCAATGGGTGTATGAGGGAAAGGTTGGCAGGTTCAAGAGGTGACACACTATTTCTCCATAATAAAATTTTAAAATTATTTAAAGACATCAGCAATTGAGCTTTCTATCCCATATAATATCCTATTGTTCCTTTCCTTCCATGTACTCCAACCAAGATGAGGTGGAATCACCCTCCACAATAGTCTAATAAGAGGATTACACGTAAGCTCCACCTAATCCATTACCAACTATTAAATCTCTCCTCTCATGACCTAATGAACTGCTATCTTTTGCAATACATACTCCAAATTTCTAGGGGAAAGTTGCAGTGGATCAAAATGTGGGGAACAAATTTCTCCTCTTCCTTATATAACACACATTTATTAAGGATTTGGAACCCCCTTGTAACAAATTATCCTGGGTAACGATTTTCATTTGCATAACTATCCACCAAAAGAAGTTAATTTTGGGGATTAGTTGAGTCTTACATATCTTCCTCTATAAATAAGTGAGGCTACCTACCTTTAGGAGAGAAATGTAAGAAATTTTGACAAATAAATCACCCTTAGGGTTCTTATCCAAAATAAAATTATCGTCCCTATTGAAGAGGGGGATCCTGGTCCACTTTAATAGCTTTTGTAGCTCTATATCTTTGTCTCATAGATCGGGTTGATCAAGGAAACATTGAGAGATGCCTTTCCAAGAGTCCAATGGCGAGAGATAGTCCACCACTATGTGACCAAATAAAATCTTAGCACTATTCTTGACTTCTCTAAAAATTGGATGCACATGGCTAATGGTTTATCCCCTAGCCATGTATCTTCCCAAAACTTGATCTTATAGTAACTTCCAATCTTCCTTTTGAGGCCCATCTAAACAATGCACTTTCTCTTTAGAATATTATTCCTAATCTTAGAGCCACTCAGGAATTCTTGAGTTGTGAGGAACCTATCGATTTTTTCACGGTTGAAATACTTAGCACTCATTATGTCACACCAATCAACATTATGAAAGGTAAGCTTCCATCCTATTATATCCATGATTTATTTGAGTAAAGTAATTATCCTTAGCCCTAATCATCCCATAGATTTTTGGGAATACATTGTATCCCAATTAACAAGGATCATTCTTTTCTTTTCTTCCATACCAGTCCATAAAAGAGGTTTTTTTGTATTCTTTCATGTTTTTTAGACATGGTGCCAAAAATTTTAAACAAGGAGAGGGAATAGACATGAATAATTTAAAAGGTAATCTTTAGGAGTTGTACTTTACCCACACTACTAAGAAGTTTCTCTTTCCATCCTACAAGCTTCCTCTAGATTCTTTCAAGGATCAAGTTTCAGAATGTGTTTGTAACGTCCTTGAGAGTAACGGGAATTCCAAAATAAGCCTCAGGCGGAACCACACTCTGACAACCCAAGATGGCCTTGATTTTGTTCTATAGCTTCTCCATAGTATTAAAAAAGTAAATACTACTCTTCTCATAGTTTATGTGTTGTTCAATTCCATCTTTGTTGTTAGTATTAACACAATGTAATTGTTAAATTGTGGTAGTGTAGTTCTTCCAACAAAATCCTAACTCAATTTTCTATTGAGTATTAGGTCCCCATTTATGACCTTATTGGTTCATAACTTTAGATTAGAATCATTTACCTATTTTAAAAATAAGGTCCCATTTTTTTTTTCACAAAAATATTGGCGATCTCCATAGTGATACACTTAACCAAATTAATCTCTTTTTAATAGTTCATTTTATTTTATTTTTAGTTCTAATATTTTAGATGTATTTCTAGTCCATATCCCAGTACATTATCTATAAAATCTCCTAATAATTTGTCCACAAATATATGTTTAAATTCACGGAGAAAGAAATACTTTTACATAGTTAGGTATATTTTATCATTTTATGAGTTATTTTTTTATTTCTTTAATTGCATTGTTGATGTGGTTTTCATATTTATAACTTAAAGATTTATTTTAACTTTATCTTATTTTTTTCATCATTTATACATTCCACTATGTTATCATGGAAATCTACATTTTCTTGATGACTAGCCAACCAACTAATCGCAATGATAACATCATATGAACCTAGGGGTGTTCACTTTTATTTTAACTTAAAAATTAAAATTTGAAACATTTTTTATTTGATTTTTAAATTTTATCTCTCTCTTATTTCTTTTGAAAGGTCGATTCCTTTTATAGTTGAACTACATCTCACTATAGCTTCTAGTTTCTTATTTGTATTTCCAAAATATTTTAGGGTTTCATTTATGTTTTCCAAGATTATGTAAATCATACCTTTGTGTCAATATTGTCTTTTACTTATAATAAAAAAATTCTTGTTTGATAACTTTGAGTTTTTGGTATATTAGTAATATATTAATATTTTTATAACTAATTTCAATACTCCTATATTATTAAATAACCTTATTTAAGGTTGTGAAATTCTATAACCCTCTCATTAAAAACTAGTTACGGTAACCACATTTTTAAAAAATAGTGCAAACATTTTCTTCGGTATATTGTTTTCTCTTACATTGATCCACCAGCTTACAACTTCCCCATTCCTTTGATAAGGTTGTTGTAAGGCTTTAGTTAAGTCTTTAAAACATTTTTCCTTTTTATTTGATATCCAATTTTCAGGTCTTTCGATTAATTATTTTACATCAAATTTTGAAGGAGTAATATTTTTCAAGTCCTTTAATAACTCCCTAATTGTAAGGTCTTAATTTGCAATAGTATTTGCCTCTACATCTAACTTATATTTTCTTTAATTTTTCAAATTCTACCATGTTTTATATGTTATATTATTTATTCTAAATTCATTTAGTACTTGTTCCAAAGAATTTATTTATCTTGTTGTTCAACTAGGAAAATGGTCAGTACTTCCACTAATACATTTCACCCCAATTTTCAATAGAAATTTCCACAGGGCATTATATTTGTTTTGCTTGGTCAAATTATGAAAGGAAAATTTTGATTTTTATTAAATCCATACCCGTGTTAGTCGGAATTATGACGACATAAGAGTTCATTCCCGTGTTCGTCGTAATTTCGACGACCATGGGCATAACTTAAAAAAGAGATAATTTTAATTCATTATGTTACACAGTGTTACGTGCCAGACAAGAAGAGGCGATAGAGGGCATAAATTGTTCATCAACAGAAAGTGAGTTTGTTAGGGATGCTACCACTGAGTTTTTTGAAATGAAGATTTAGATATTCTAAGCTAGACAATGTTGTATAAATTTTAGGTGAAATTGGTCCCACAAGCATATTCACCCTTAGTGTCAAGTACCAACATATTGTGCAGTTATAGATTTAGGAATTTCTATAGAAAGTTGATTTCTTCTGAGTTTCAAGAATCTCAAATCCCTAAGAGAACCAATTTTAGATGGGTCCATCTAGTTAGAAGTTTCATACCAAAATAATTATCATAAACATAACGAATGCCCGTAAAAATAATAGAAGATTCAAAGGTGAGATTCCATAAACATATGCCCAAAATAATTATCATTTCTTGTCTATGCATCAATTTAATCATGAAGATATGGAATCTCTTTACCTCATGAATTGTTAAATTCTTGGGATAAATAGATAAATATTTAGAACCCTAATAGTCTTCATCGTTGGTCTTATTTTCTAGATTTGACATATTTTCCATAACTTTCTCTATTATATCAACAATCTTGAACTTCCATACAACATCCTTCATTTTTTTATAAGAAAAGTGATATAAGGAAGCTTACTCTCAGTTTTAGGCCAGCTCTTGCTATCATCTTTGTAAAGTATTGTAGCTTTTAGAGATCTTTTAGGAAAACATTACATACTCATTACTCAAAATTAGTCACTGTGTGATTGAAACAATGATACAGTGTGATTGAAACAATAATTTTATCATTGTTTCTCAAGAAATTTTTTAGAATTTTCAATCTCCATGGTTGTAGAAGCATCTTTCTATTAATAAAATTCAAATTGTTTCCTTCAAGAGTTCTCTTTTTGTTTAGTGAAAACACATGTTAGATATGTAATTTTATGACTTCATCAATTCCTCAAGTGGGTCTATTTATTGAAACACATTAGGATAGTGATGAAGAGGGTTAGATACTCTAGAGCTTTTCCTCACTCCAAGATGCTTCTTTGTCTATCCTAGCCATCCAATGGTTGTTCCTTGTTGAATCTTCCTTCAATTAGGATCTCCAAGACCCTCACTACCAACTTCTCCTCCAAGGTATAGTTGGTCTTTAAAAGATTTCCAAGTTTCCAGGCTTAACTAGTCCAACTAGTTCACCAAATGCCTAGCTTCTTCACTAGAACTCCTCCTAGGATGCCAAACCTCTGCTTAGGATCTTCCCACACATCCACCAAGAATCCTATAAATCTTCTTGACCCATCCTAGGTCATCCTAAACTCTTCCCAATACTTCAAAACTCTTTACCAATCCAATTGGTCAATATTTCACTAGGAGGCCTAATTGCCTAATTCCTAGTAGGTCTATGTTCACAGTTTTAGGGCTATTACTCCAAAACTCACCAAATGACCCCACAAAAGACCTTGAAAATCTTCAAGATATCAACTGATGTAGAGCCAAGTGGTTACTTTGTCAAAACACTTCTTTATTCTACCAACTAGGATCACTCACATGGATCCACCCACTCTTAAGACTTACAAATGGTAAATCCACAACTAATCCACTTGTGCTCCACACCCTGAATACAATCCTCCCCATCACTGAACTCTCAATCTCTAATCCTCTTCCATTTACTTATGACTGTCCACACACACAATATTTCAACACACCCCTCTTTAGTCACTTGTTTTGAAACTATCCCTTACCTAACCAAAACTTGACTCCAACATATATGGACACCTATGTTCCTTCAAAATGATTTAACACACTCCAACCAACTTGAACACAAGTTATCCAAACTTCTTTATGCAAAAAAAATAGAAAATATATTCCAAAACTACCACCTTGCTGCCAACTTGATAGACCCGTACACAGTAGCCCATAACTTTTGAACCACAAACTATTTCCTCAATCCCTTCAGTGAGATTTGGCATAACTAGGTTTTATCCAACATATATGAAAATTAGAAAGATCCAACGGTTAACTTTGGAGATATGGCCCCTGTACTAAGACTGTGTTTTCTATGACAGTCATTCTTTCATTTCCTCATAACCAGTCACCTTCCACTGCTTCAAACACGTGCCAAAACCTTGCATGGAATCCTGCAACTTCATGGACAGTTAGAATACATCCTCCTCCTCATCACTGCCCAAGATGAGAGGCTTATTCCACGTAGATCCTAAAGGAAATCACATTATTACTCTCAGGTTACCCTGTTTGGAGGGTTTGGAGCAGCCTCACTCAAACAACAAGATCTCTGTCAAAATCCAACCAAATCACATGCTACAAAATCCAAAATGTAATTGATGCAGAGCCAAGTGGTTACTTTGTCAAAACACTTCTTTATTCTACCAACTAGGATCACTCACATGGATCCACCCACTCTTAAGACTTACAAATGGTAAATCCACAACTAATCCACTTGTGCTCCACACCCTGAATACAATCCTCCCCATCACTGAACTCTCAATCTCTAATCCTCTTCTACTTACTTATGACTGTCCACACACACAATCTTTCAACACACCCCTCTTTAGTCACTTGTTTTGAAACTATCCCTTACCTGACCAAAACTTGACTCCAACATATATGGACACCTATGTTCCTTCAAAATTCTTTAACACACTCCAACCAACTTGAACACAAGTTATCCAAACTTCTTTATGCAAAAAAAATAGAAAATATATTCCAAAACTACCACCTTTCTGCCAACTTGATAGACCCGTACACAGTAGCCCATAACTTTTGAACCACAAACTACTTCCTCAATCCCTTCAGTGAGATTTGGAATAACTAGGTTTTATCTAACATATATGAAAATTAGAAAGATCCAACGGTTAACTTTGGAGATATGGCCCCTGTACTAAGACTATTTTTTCTATGACAGTCATTCTTTCATTTCCTCATAACCAGTCACCTTCCACTGCTTCAAACACGTGCCAAAACCTTGCATGGAATCCTGCAACTTCATGGAAAGTTAGAATACATCCTCCTCCTCATCACTGCCCAAGATGAGAGGCTTATTCCACGTAGATCCTAAAGGAAATCACATTATTACTCTCGGGTTACCCTTTTTGGAGGGTTTGGAGCAGCCTCACTCAAACAACAAGATCTCTGTCAAAATCCAACCAAATCACGTGCTACAAAATCCAAAATGTTGTTAACTCAGTGATCTAACATGTTATATAAATTAATATTCAAATGGAAATCATCTAAGCTATGAACAAATGCAGATAACCACTGAGAAAACTGTCAAAGCATATAGTAAACAGAAATCCTTTATTGAATTGATGTTAAAATTTCATACACCGACTACACCCTCCTTTTATGATTGTTTACAATGTATTTATCCCTTTTCCACCCATGGGAACTGATCCCAACCTCCTTAACTACCCAAAAACTACCTCTTGGCGTTGATCTTTCTAATCCATGCTTATTACATTTTGTCAATTTTAATTATTTTTTTTGTGACTTTTCCCAACTTGGAACATGAAACCCTTCTTATTGCATTGACATGGTCTCTTAAATATTTTATAACCTAAAATACTACTAAGACTCTTAAGTTACTTATACCCCCATTACATAGCCTTATTAGGCCTTAGTTGCATAACATGGCAACATCTTGACAACTTAATCAAAATGACTCAATATGAGTTCCAAATGGCTTTAATAGCCCAATTACATTAATAAATGGCCTTATAGGCCTTATTCTAGTCTTCAAATTCTTAAGGTCATCCATGTGACCCCCTTGGTGTTCCTCCAAGCCCCGGTGCTCCTGCACCATCAACCAACACTATCAGATTCTAAAACCATAACTTCTGAAAGCACTCATAACCCTAGTTTCTTGTAGGCCCTAGATTTTAGCCTATTAATCAGGCCTCTGGACTAGTCAACATAAAAATTATCAAAATGATGTCCAATCTTTGATTCACCTCCTTCCACCTTAGAATCCTTTTAGGAAACTATCTAGGGCATCTAAAAATGCTACTAAGTCTTTCCCAAAAGGTCATGAGTGCTTGATCAAATTCCTTCTCCCTGTCCTGGCTCACCTGGATTCACCAGTCAGCCATAGGGATTTCTACTTGGTCTAAGAGATCCATTGCAACTACAAGGAAGGAAACAAAAACCTATCTATAGACTCTAACCCTACTTCCCCCTTGGTTTTAGTCAATTCCACTGGTGGGATTCTAGGGTAGAGCCATTTCTAACTAGATGGCACTGTCTTGTCTCTGACAGACCAGTGACCTACAAAATTCTCTAAATTTACAATGAAAGAACTTGAAAAATAAATAAATACTACATATTAAATCTAAATAAATCCACTACACTCCCATGGAGCTTGATCTCCTCTCCCAATCCGTACACAGCTGTACAGGAGTAGAGAAACAGTGCAAATTACAAGAATGCAGATACAGTCATCCGTATAGAGGAGTCAAAAATAAGTGTTGCAATCCAAAATCTCATTAACCATCCCTAAACATAGATTCCATGATCATATATTGAGCATGGGGTAGTTACAACCAATCTAACTATATTTTGCAATTTCTTGCAAAAGTTGCTCGAGCAACTTTCAAAGTTGCTAGCAACTTTTTGCACTTTGTGCACTTTGACTTTCCTTGTCAAATCAATGGGTGAGTTTGAATTTGATGACCCTAGATAGTATATGTAGGGTCCTAAAACACCCCTCAAACCCACATTTCTCTAAAATATCAACATTTCCCAAATTAGCCCAAAGTGACCCTAAATCACCTAATGAGCACTAAGGCTCTTACAAACATGAAGTTAGCTTGTCATTGCATCCAAACCCTTGGAAATTATTCCAAAACACACACTAACACAAAAAATAAACCCTAAATCACACCAAAACATCAAATAGGGAGGTGACCTGCACTATACTCCCCGGGATAAAATAACTCAAGTCCCTTGAGTTAGGAGGTCTTGAATGTGGACCCCATGTTTTAGAATGTCCAACTTTGTCATCCAAGTGGCCTCAACTTCAGGTAGTCCCTACCACTTGATGAGGTATTCCTTTTAGTTACCCTTCCTTGTCTTCATTATCACTTTAGAATCCAAGACACTTTCCAATTCTAGTGGCATTGGGGTAGGCAAGTCTTTCACCCAATCATCATCCTCCCAATGTGCAAGTGTAGATTGACCTGTGTCTAGAGATGATCCCTTATAGGGATACAAGTCACAAACACTGAAAATTGGTGAAATCCCCAAATCAAGAGGCAACTCCACTTCATAGGCATTCTTTCCATACTTATGTAAAATCTTCAGTGACCCTATCTTCTTCATGAGTAGTTCAGTTGGCTGACCTTTGGGTAGCCTCTCCTTCTTGAGGTAGGAAAGGACTATATTCCCTACTTTGAACTGAGAATCTCTTCTTGACTAATTAGCTTTGGACTTGTACTTCTCCACTTGCTTCTGTAAAGTCTTGTTGACTTGTTCATGTAGTTCCTTCATCTGTTCTGCAAATGACTCTCCTTGTGCACTTCTCTTGTCCTTCAAACTAAGATCTCTCAACTCCAAGATCCCTCTAGGGTTGGCCCCATACACTATCTGAAAGGGGATCTTCCCTGTACTCCTATTAATGGAGTCATTATAGGCAAATTATGCCTGCCCTATGATATGATCCCATGACTAACCATGTTGTTTAGTCAAACAACTTAGAAAGTTTCCAAGTGACCTGTAGAATACCTCAGTTTGGCCATCTAATTGTGGATGGTAGGCTGAAGAGAAAGACAAGTTTGTTCCAAGCATCTTCCATAGTGTCCTCCAAAATTGACCCACAAACTTACTATCTCTGTCACTTACAATATTCAGGGGAAAGCCATGGATCCTCACAATGTCCCTAAAGAAGAGACCTGCAATTTGAGAAGTATCATTTGTTCTCTTGCATGGAATGAAGTGTTCCATTTTTCTAAAATGGTCCACCACTAAAAACACACTGTCGTGACCCCTAGGTGTCTTTGGTAACCACAAAACAAAGTCCATACTAAGACACTCCCAAGGCCTTTAGGGTATGGATAGGGGTTGGTATAACCCACTGTTGCTGCTTTGTCCTTTTTCCCTCTAACAAATCTAACATTTTTCTACAAATCTCCTCACATCTGATTGTAAATTAGGCCAATATTAGTGCCTATTCACTTGCTCGAAAGTCTTATCCACTCTAAAGTGGCCCCCCAAGCTGCCTTGGTGTTTCTCCTTCTTAATTTTTTCCCTCATTGAGAATTGAGGAATACACATAAGGTGACCTTTAAACAATAGGCCTTCCTACAACACAAAATCACTAAAATCCACTCTGAAACCCTTCTAGAACTTCACACATGCTTCATAGGCTTCTCTGAAATCCTTTTCCTCCTTGTAGAGGTCCTTCAAATCATCCATCCCTACACTTTGCATTTGTATCTCCTGTATTATGAGTACTCTTCTGCTAAGAGCATTTTCAACCTTGTTGCTAACTCCCTTCTTGTGCTTTATGGCAAATGTATAAGCCTGCAAGGATTCTACCCACTTCAAGTGTCTCTGATTCAGTTTTTCTTGCCCATTCAGAAAACTTAGAGCATGGTTATCAGTGTAGACCACAAACTCCCTAGGTAATAGGTAGTGTCTCCACTTCTTAAGGGCTTGTACCATATCATATAACTCCAAATCATAGGTGATGCACTTTTGTTTAGCCTCATTCAACTTTTCAGAGAAGAAAGCCACAGGATTTCCTTCTTGGCTTAGCACTGATCTAATACCCAACTTGCTAGCATCACATTCTACCACAAATAGTTGATTGAAATAAGGGAACCTAAGAGTAGGCAGTTCTATAATCCTCTTCTTTAACATTTCAAACCCTTGGTTTTCTGCCATAGTCCACTCAAACTTGCATTTGATTCCACCTTTTATGGTGTTAAGAATAGGGGCGCACACATGACTAAAATTTCTCACAAATTTCCTATAGTAGGAGGCCAACCCATGGAAAATCCTAACATCCCCTATGGACCTAGGTGTAGGCCATTCCAATATTGACTTAAATTTTTCAAGATCCATCTTCATGCATCCATTAGCAACCACAAAACCAAGGTAAACTAGTTCAGTTTTGAGAAACTCACACTTTTCTCGATTTATCATCAACTTCTCTTGATGTAGCTTTCTCAAGACCATCTCCAAATGCTTCATGTGCTCCTCTTTGGACCTACTAAAGATCAAAATATCATCAAGATAAACAATTACAAATTTACCAATGAACTCTACTAGCACTTCATTCATGAGCCTCATGAATGTGCTAGGTGCATTACTTAGGCCAAGGGGCATTACTAGCTAGTCATACAACCATTCATTGGTCTTGAAGGCTGTCTTCCACTCATCACCTAGCCTCACTTTTATCTAATGATATCTTGACTTCAAATCCACCTTAGAAAAATAGCAAGAACCTTCCAAATTGTCCATCAAATATTCTATCCAGGGCATTGGGAACCTATACCTGATTGTGATCTTGTTTATAGCCCTAGAGTTTTTACACATCCTCCATTTTCCATCCTTCTTAGGTGCAAGTACTATTGGCACATCACATGGTCTTAAACTCTTCCTTATCAACCCCTTATCCAACAAATCTTAAATCTATTTTGCTATATCTGCATTCTGACTTGGTTTCATCTTATATGCTGCTTTGTTTGGAAACTTTTCTCTAGGAATGAGGTCAATCTGATGACTCACATCCCTCATAGGTGGTAATCCACATGGAAAACCAATATCTACTATGTCATGGTCTCCAACAATGCTTCTATCTCTGGTAGCAAACTAAATTTCTCATTAATCTCCTCCTTTGGTTTTATCACTACTGCACAACAGACTCCTTTCTCCTTCTTCATGGCCTTTAGAAACTCCTTCCCACTCAATAACATCACACTTATCCCCACATGCTTCTCCTCATTAGGCTTTGGCCAAGGATCCATGTAAAACTTCTTCCCCTACTTGGTGATCTCATAACTATTCCTTTCACAATCATGCATTGCTTTGACATCATACTTCCATGGGAATCCTAGAAGTAGATGGCATGCATCCATAGGTAGTATTTCACATAGTACCTTGTCCTTATACTCTCCAATCTCAAACTCCACAAAATTTTGTTCGTCCACCACTATTTGTTGACTCTTGTTCAACCATGAAACCTTATAGGGTGTGGTATGAGGTATCCTCCTTAGTTTCAATTTGTCCACCATCTATATGGATACTATGTTCTCAATGGAGCCAGAGTCCACTATTACTTTGCAAATCTTTCCATGAGACTTAAAACTTTTCTTAAACAAGTTCTTCCTTTGAGGTGGCTCTATAGTGCTAGGCACTTTCAACAAAGTTATCCTTAACATCAAGTTCTCTCCATCAATTATTGGCCCTTCCTTGGAAATGGGAGAAGTAACACTTTGTGTGTCATCCTCTTGTACCAATTAATTCCTTCTATCCCCCATTGAAGATGAGGAAGTCTTTTCAAGACACCTTCCCATTGTGTGACCCACTTGGTTGTATTTATAGCACCTTCCAGTAAAGATTGAATTGGATCTTCCTTGGGATTAAAATCTTCCTCTAGGAGGCCCTCTTCCTTTATATCCTCCTCTCTGAAAAGATCCCCTAAACTGATTTCTCCCACTGTTATTATCTTCTTGTCTATTAGGGCTTTTTCCCCTACCAAAGTTACTTCTTACTCTCTCAAAACCTCTATTATTATTACCACCTCTTCCTCTTTGATGGAAGTCATTCCTCCTTCTAGCCTTATCCTCTTCTCTTAAGGCCAATTGGAAACATTTGTGCATACTGTTAGGATCCATCATGCTAACTCTAGCCCTTAGAATCAACTTGTGAAACTCCTCGGTGTAAGAACTCACTATCATCTCCTTCTATCTTAAGTTCTACAACTTTTGGTACATTTGGATTTCATAATCAGTAGGCAAAAATTGTGCCCTCAATCTGATTTTCATCCTCTCCCAAGAAACAATCTTTTTCTTTCCATTGGTTTCCCTATCATCCTGCATCATGTTCCACCACACCAATGCAGATACCTTGAGTCTAGCCTTAGCATAGCTGACCCTCTTCTCCTCTGAGATTTCTTTGTAATCAAATTGGTTGTCAATGGCTTCAAGCCAATCCAAAAACTCTTCTCCATTTAGGCTACCATAGTAATATGGTATGTGTTCCATGCTATCCTTGTTAAGGGACTTAAAGGCCTCCAAGAATACCTTTTGTTCTTTATCCATCTCAGGTTCCTTTCCTTTGTTTGATGACTCTTGTATCTGACTTTCATCATCTTCATCACTCTCATCTCCCCATTCAGTGATCTTCTTTTTGCCCTTTGTCTCGGATACACTAGCCTTATCCAAGAGGCCCTGAACCAATTCCACTATGGTATCCCTACTCATTTCCTTAGGAGGCATGTTTTCAACCTCTTGACTCTCGTCTACATCAGGCATACACAACCATTAAGAAAATATGGCTCTGATACCACTATGATGCAGAGGGTTTGATACTCTAGAGTTTTTCCTCACTCCAAGAGTCTTCTTTGTCTATCCTAACCATCCAATGGTTGTTCCTTGTTGAATCTTCCTCCAATTAGGATCTCCAAGACCCTCACTACCAACTTCTCTTCCAATGTATAGTTGGTCTTTAGAATATTTTTAAGTTTCTAGGCTTAACTTGTCCAACTAGTTCACCAAATGCCTAGCTTCTTCACTAGAACTCCTCCTATAATGCCAAAACTCTACTTAGGATCTTCCCACATATCCACCAATACTCCTATCAATCTTCTTTACCAATCCTAGGTCATTCTGAACTCTTCCCAATACTTCAAAACTCTTTACCAATCCAATTGGTCAATATTTCACTAGGAGACCTAATTGCCTAATTCCTAGTAGGTCTATTTTCATAGTTTTAGGGATATTAGTCCAAAAATCCCCAAATGACCCCACACAAGACCTTGAAAATATTAAGGGTATCAACCAACACTATCAGAATCCAAAACCCTGACTTCTGAAAGCACTCATAACCCTAGTTTCTTGTAGGCCCTAGATTTTAGCCTATTAATTAGGCCTCTGGATCAGTCAACATAAAAAATTATCAAAATGATCTCCAATATTTGATTCACCTCCTTCCACCTTTGAATTCTTTTAGGAGACTATCTACGGAATCTGAAAATTCCACTAAGTCTTTCCAAAAAGGTCATGAGTGCTTGATCAAATTCCTTCTTCTCCCTATCTTGGCTCACCTAGATTCACCAGTCAGCCATAGGGATTTCTACTTGGTCTAGGAGATCCACTGCAACTTCAAGGAAGGAAACCAAAAACCTATCTACAGACTCTAATGCTACTTCCCCCATGGTTTCAGTCAATTCCACCAATGGGATTCTAGGGTAGAGCCATTTCTAACAAGATAGCACTACCTTGTCTCTGACAAATCAGTGACCTACAAAATTCTCTAACTTTACAATGCAAGAACTTTAAAAAAACTAACTACTACATATGAAAGCTAAATGAATCCACTACATTCCCATGGAGCCCGATCTCCTCTCCCAATCTGTACACAGCCGTACAAGAGTAGAGAAACAGTGCAAATTACAAGAATGTAAATACAGTCACCCATACAAAGGTGTTAGAAATAAGTGTTGCAATCCAAAATCTTATTAACTATCCCCAAAAATTGAATCCATGCTCATATACCGAGCATGGGTTAGTTACAACCAATCTAACTACATTTTGCAAATTCTTGCAAAAGTTGCTCGAGCAACTTTCAAAGTTGCTAGCAACTTTTTGCACTTTGTGCATTTTGACTTTCTTGTCAACTCGATGTGTGAGTTTGACTTTGATGACCCTAGATAGGATATTTAGGATCCCAAAACACCCCTCAAACCCACATTGCACTAAAATATCAACATTTCCCAAATTAGCCCAAAGTGACCCTAAATCACCTAATGAGCACTAAGGCTCTTACAAACATGAAGTTAGCTTTTCATTACATCCAACCCCTTGTACATTATTCCAACACATACACAAAGAAAAAAAACAACCCTAAATCACACCAAAATATCAAATAGGGAGGTTCCCTTCACCAGATAGGAAAATGCATTCATTCATATAGGTTACTTATTTTGTAGATAGTGGAATTAACTTTAGTTGTGAAAACACTAGTTAGTCCTTCTCAAGATCGATGAAGTTTAGAACCTTCATGTAAAATGTGGATGCATGAAGCTATGCAAAAATCTCAAGTTGTGTAAAAGCCTTCTGAATAGTTAAGAAATTATATATCAAAACCTTAGTAGATATCTGAAACATAAGTTTGGTGCATCAACTTGGTAGCTGTAATTTCTATTTTCAAAGCTTAGTTTAGAAGTATTTTCAAGATTTTTATTCCCCTTTTCATTTGAAAGAAACAATAAGAGTAGTTTTTAGGTGAGGCATCATAAGGACAGTTGCTACCTCATTTGAAGTAGTAGAATGTGATGTAACTACTTTTTATAAGGCTTCTTAGAGCATCCCATGGTATGTAAGTGAATCTTTAATCAAGTCCCAAAGGTAGATCATAGCTAAAGTAGCATGGATTTCATCAACAAGATCATAATCCTTACCAAAATGTTGTGAAGGATGAGGGGGGAGGATTGTTATTATATGTGTGAGCTAATATATGATAATTGGGTTGTTTAGCACCTTTTACAAAAATCACTGGTTTATTTTGAGGTTGGGGGTTTTTGTTGATGAATTGGCTATAGGTCCAACACCAAGTACTTTAAAAAAGGAGAAACAATTATGCAATATTTAGTCAATTGATTAGAACTACAAGAAGAAATGCATTGAATTTTTTTGCACAATAATGGAAAGAGCTTACAAATGACCTGAAAAGAAAGCACCCTCATAGTGTGAACTATACCAACATCAAATAAAACTATCGCATAAACTACATTAGTGAAGGATACAATTATGTGAACACCTTAATTATAAAGAGGAAAGAACCCAAATATAATGTCTCTATCTGTATAAGCATAGTCACACTTCAAGGGCCTAATTACAAGCCTTCTACATTAACTATGTAATACAATGTTGTAGATCATTTAGGGAAAAAATAATGTAAATATCTATACCTTATAAGATGAGGTCGTTAATTTTCACTAGTTTCAATATCCTAACTCAATATTGAGAATGAAATATACTTTAATATGTATTCCATTTTTTCTCTTACACTCTTTGGGAGACTCTTTAAAATCTATTTGAGACATTTTTAGGGGTTTTTATTATTAATCATGCACACTTGGTGGCCAAATTGTCTCCTAAGTCACAAAGGTTGCATAATAATGTTGTGGATTATGGTTGCATAATACATTTTAAATTATTAATTATAATTACATAGTATACTACCTTACCATTGAAACCAAAATTTGTAAATGGTGTCTTGAACGTTCAATTACCTTGGTTCATTTTGCAATTTTTCTATGTTTAAGTATTTAAATTTTGTATATGATACCGAAACATCATTTCATAACTAACATTTCAAGTTCTATATAACTAGTTCACAGAAGACTTCCAACGTACTTGCGATATTATTTTTCGTACCTACCCTGAAGTTTTCATATATAGCCCGATTGTTTTGCCTATGAAGAAATACCATGTTAACTAATATCAATGAAGAACAAAACAAGGAGATAGTTTCTATATTGTGGTCTAACTTTAAAATAAAAAGTGATGGAAAATGTAATTTTCCCTACAAAAATTGTAAGGGCTTAAAGACTCAAATACTTCTAATCAGAATAGCTGAGAAAAATTGTAGGTAGCATGGTCACATTGAAGGGGGGAATGGTTATCGTCAATTGGTAAGTTGTTCATTATATTATTTTAACAATTTATATACATAAGAAATCACATGATGATGAGATCATGATCATGGTTTATTTATGCTCATCATTTTCATATAGGTTGACCTCCCCGGGGCACATGTTATGGACCACGACAACCCAGAGAATGTGGATTTCCAAGTCGAGGAACATGGAGGTGTGAATATTGAAGCTAAAGATAATGATCTCATGGAGGAAGATGATCATGCGCCATAAAATACAATTGAAGATGATGGTATTGGTGTAATTGTTCATGTGCCAGAAAACACAATTGAAGATGATGGTACTGGCATAGCTGATCATGATGATCAAGATGACCTTGATGTTGTTCATGATATACCTCTACTTGAGAAGGCATACGGGCCCCTTTACGAAGGTTCCCAAACAAGTCTTCTCTCCATTGTATTTTTTTTGGTGAACTTGAAGGTAATGAATGTTTTATCCAACATAACAATCTCACGTATGTTAAGGTATGTCATATATGTCATATTTTTCATCTATTTTAGTTGGAATTTTGTTATAGTTAATAAAGGGTGAATCATGTACCATTAATATTCTTTTTATTAACAAATTATATATTTCTTCTGTAGATTAATAGGTGATTTTTTGTTACCACCATCAAACATTCTACCTCACTCATATCAAGAATTATTTGCCATAATGAAAGATATTGGAATGGAGTATCAAATAATAGATCCATGTCTCAATGATCATATTATATATCGTAAATAAAATGAATTTACAATAGAATTTACTGAATATCATATCAGTAAATATCAAACATATCAAATAAAAAAAAGGTGCCTCACAAGGTTCTTCATTATATTCTCATTATTCCATGTCTACAATGATTATTTAGGTGCATTATCTAGGTACACTTTATGGATTACCATGCACGCAATAGAAGTGAAGATGACATTATGTGAATGCATGTGGATGGTTCTACATTTAAGGATAGAGAGGAAAAGTGTCCACACTTTAAAGAAGAACCTCGTAATCGCAGGTTGTCCTTGGCAGTAGATGGTGTCAATCCATTTGGAGAGCTGAGATCTATTTACTCGGTGTGGCCTATTTTTGTTATTAACAATAACATTCCTCTATGGATGTCAATAAAGAGGGAGAACATAATGTTGGAAATGATTGTTCTAGGTATTTTTTTATTTAATATTCATCTACATTAAATTATAAATACCGTTGTAAAATGGTCATAATAATTATGTAATTTTTTTGTTCATTCAACTAGGTAAGTACTGAGTTAAAGATATGAATGTATATATTGAGCCTCTTATCAATGAGTTGGTGGAGTTTTAGAATGGTGTGACTATGTATGACGTCTCTAGACCAATAGGACAAAGAAAATTTAAATTCCATGCAATGCTTGTATGGACAATACATGATGCCCCAGGGCTAACATATTTTTGTTGTATGTTATAGTGTTCAATTGTGCATCATAATTATAATTATCAAAATTAACATATTTAATCCAATTATACATGAACTTGCAGGTCTTCAAACAAAGGGAAAATTTTCATGTCCTATTTGTGGTCCAAAGATTAAATATCATCATTCAAAAGGTTTATGAAAGTAGGCATTCGATGAGTATATGTACTTCCTCCATAGAAATCATAAATATCAAATTACCGAAAAACATCTTTTCAATGGGAAAGAAGAGACAACATCAAAGCCCTGAAGAATGAAACCTCTCCTATGGAAGTTGGAATATAATAGAATAAATCATGGAGGTAATGTCATTCCATCTAATGGTTTATGTTTGTAATTTATATTTTGATAATATGTTTTTTTTTATTAATGGTGTAATTGATGATCGTGAAGGTCATCAAGGCATTAATTACCACCTTCCAAAGGGACTAAAATATTATCCTAGAAAATTTATTAGGATTCCCTACTATGAGAAGATGCAAATTGTGCATTTGTTTGATGCTATGCATATTGGAAAGAATATAACAGAGACATTATGGAAAATATTGGGTGGAAGGCATGACAAAGAAAAAATTATCAAAATTTGCACTAACATTCAGGATTCTAATCATGCAATGAAAGAAATCATTCAATAAAATAGAAATACAAACTAGATTGATATAAGTTCCCTTCCTTGGTTATTATCAGAGCAGCAAAGCAATTCTATAAAAGAAGTCATACAAAAAATTTGATTTCCCACAGGATTTGCTGCAAACATAAACAATCTCATATAAAAGAAAAGTGAATTTGGGTCAGGGATGAAAATACATGATTGGAATACCTTCATTAAGGTAATTAATTTTCTTGTGTATTTACTATATATTTGTATTTTGCATGTACTTTTTATTGTATTATGTTAGAAAACACTGAAAAGATCATTTTATTATTGTCGCAGTATGTTCTACCTCTTTCTCTTCCACACCACTTCGACAATAGTGTCAAGAAATTTATTTATAATCTTGAAAAATACATGAGGTAAGTGGTGATATTGGCTCAATTTTTTATATAGATATTATATTTTGGATATGTTTTACTTGTTATGCAATTTATTGTATATTATTTTGTAAAGTCTCATTTATATATTATTGCGTCTTGACTCTCTTGTAGGTGGTTGTCATCTAAAGAAATCCATAAAGAAGATATAAAATATTGGAAGAGAAAAATTCCTCATCTAATATGTGAAATGAGAAAGTGTCTACCTTCAACTTTTTTCAATGCACAAGAACACTACCTCATACACCAAGTTGAGGAGATTGAATTATGTGGACCTGTACATACTAGGTCAATGTGGATGGTTGAGAGGCACTTGAAAATTTTGAAGGCTTTGGTTCGAAAAAGATCACATCCTAAGAGTTATATTCTTGAGGGATATATGGTATACCAAACTATGGTTTACATTACTAAATATCTTCCTAAGTTTGTAGCAAAGATCCATGTAGATCACATTTGGGATCCCAATCCCATTAACAGATTTGAAAGGGAGTACTTGATGTGGAAAGGTAGATTGAGGTAAGTGAGAGGTAATTATAAGATATTATTGTATTGTAGTTAATTAATTCTTAATCTTCAGTATACGTTGGTTGTAAGTCTATTTATTTTTTGTACAGTTGGTCGAGAGTGTGATGCACTACATTTGTATATTGCAAACAATCTTGATTGTGTTACAACTTTTTCTTGTAGAATCTCAATATAGAAATTATGCTTGACTCTTAGATTCCCAACTCTTGATTCATACAAGTAAAAGTATAATTGATCAGGATTTATCCTCCTTCTTTGAGCTCCACAAACTCAGGTGGGTGTACCTTCTACAAGTTACTGCTTCTCAGTTAACTTATCAATGGATCAAGGGTTTATGCTGATTTTCTCTTTTCTTTTACTGCAACAACTCATAACATATTCTATAAATAAGAAAAACCAATCTTATGCAGAGCTTATCATGCCAGACCATGAACTTGACCAGGGAAAATATCAGTGAAATAAGGATTCTCATCCTTCTTCTATTCGAGTTCTAGACTCAGGCAGACTGACCTAATGATTCTCTCTCCAAGGAATCAACAAAATGAATTGTATTCTTTAATAAAATTGATAAAAATGTATGTTCTTAATAACAAAAATGTAAAAGATTGTTTAGATTTAAGGTTGACGATGATAACTACTTCATCAAATTCTAGACCAGTGCCTAATCCAGGGCAGAGAGTCAATTGACATAAACATTTACAAAAAATAATTAATTGTAAACACACATGAAACTCAGATGGAGTGCTTTACAAATCACCTTCTCATTCCCACACCTCTGTATAAAATTCCTACACAAATATTTATCCCTCTAAAACTATTTATAAAATTTACTCCCTCCTTGAAAGAAACTCACAAATACTCTCACAGTTACCTTGTAACCAGTACATTTAAAATGCCTTACACATTAAACATACAAAAACATAAACACAAATAAAAGAAGACATCATAGATGTGAAAAAACAAATTCCATTATATTTTATTAAAATATTTCTACTTCAATACATTCAGATAGACAAAAATCTTGAAACTTAGATAAAATTCATAAATCTGCCTCGCAGTTGTGAATTCACTATATTTTACAATATATTACAACTTCCTATTTATAGAGAGCACTAGCCATATTGGAATTCTTAAAGAGAAAGGATGCAACAAGCTTCGTATGGCTAGGAAAAACCTAAAAGTACTAAAAGACAAAAATACAGTTACATCTTCAATCGGTGGAGAAGAAACACTTGAGTAGCTAATTTGAAATGATTCCAAATCCTTGGCAATTGGGACCTTTGTCCGTAGATATTCTGGGTAACCTCTTGAGGTTGTTGTGAGACCTAGTGACTGCCAATATAGGCTAAATTACACTAGTGTTTCTGATTATTACCCTCCCTGTGCTCATTGATCAGGTGTCAGGTGCCACTTTACTCTTCATCTATCACATCCAAGTCAATAGTTATAGGCTTCTTTTTCTTTGGCTTGGTGATATTATCCCATAGTATAACTTCAGCTTTTGAAGGCCAATTAAAAACTTGTAAGCTCTATAACTACTTTATCTACCTTTCCCATCTGGCATTAGTTATAGCCTTGACATCAACAACAAACTTTATAAAGTTTGTTTCTTCTTTGAAGGCTTCATCTAAGGCTCTGTTAAACCTATCCATGTCTAGGAAACTGTCATCTGTCAATAATGCCTCTTCTTAGATGGTAGAGTGTCAAATTATTTCCTCCATTCCTCAATAGATTTTATCTTATCATCCTCTCCTTTGATTTTAGGAATAAACCTGCTAAAATTAGGGCCAAACATATTGACCCTTGCCTGAATTTGATTGGATTTTCCCTTAAATAAAGACAATGATGTGCCAATCTTCTCAATCATTTCCCCCACTTGAAAAATATCTCTGGGAGGTCTTTCATGTGTGGTTGCAGTTCTTCTAGTCTCTCAAATAGTGATCCCCTACTTGACCAAGTGCCAAAATATGGATCCAAAGTTTCTATGTGGCTCTTTACCTCTGTTTCTAAACTAGGCAATTTTTTGTAGGCCTTGTGCACCAGGTCAACCATTTTCTTCAGGATATCTACCCTATGCTACAAGATATTCAATAAGGAAGCTAAAGCCACTTCATTCTGATCTTGACTTGGTTTCTCTATTCCCTGTAGGAAATCTTCAGTAGTTTCTGTCTAAACAGACACAACTTCCTTGGGTGGAGTGGGGAGAGCTTTGGGAGCCTCTTCTAGTTTCTTTTTTAATACCTCCACTTTCCCCTGTAATGACTTGATTTTAATCAAGAATATTTCTCTATCCTTGATCACAACAACTGACTCATCAAATAGTTTTGCATACCTTGCAGAGAGTTGTTCTATTTTCGCTTGATTAAGATGGGAAAAGTGGGTGAAAACTTGGGATATCTCAAGGTTAGCAGTGTTCTGGACTGTCCAGATAATTTTATCCCCATCCATCTTCTCTTTAACACTGACCAAGGATGGATTTTTTGTTCTTGGTGTTAGAGACCACATGGCTAGAGTCCAGGATCTTGGATCATATCCACATCCCCTGATCATCTCCCCAATCTGAGTCTCAGAAGACAAGTAAGAATTTGGTTGCTTTTTGATTTGATCAATTATAAAAGTAGAGGACACATACCACCTAGACATACCACCTAGACACAAGCAACATTCCACTATACTTGACTAATTTTCTAGCCTCCTCAAGTGTTATATTCTTTGTCTTAGAATCATAAGCTTGTAGGGATTTCAAAGATTCACTTTTCATAGTGTCACCCTTTGTCAATTGCAACTGGGATCCTATTTCTTGTTTCTTTCTCCATATTAAGAAGTTTTTTAATTCATTAGTCTTGATGAATGCATCATCACTTAGGAACTCTTCTTGATAGAGCTCTCTTTCATCTTGAAAAAATTGGAGAGGCAACTCCACTTCTTCTTGGACATCTTTTTCTTGTTTCTTCCCTTCTTTGATCTTCTTCCTCCACTGATGGTGATACTTCCTATCACTAGTGATCAAGGCACTCACTCTGTCCATTTTCTTCCCCTGTATCTCTACTTGAGAGGACTCCCCTTGTTCTACTATTTGTTTTTTCCTTGGGGGTTCATCTGTCACCTCAATATCAGGAACCTCTGTAAGATCAAATTCTATGCTTTGTTCTACTACAAGTGGTTTTTTCATGTGAGGAGGTCTATGTATTGGGTATCCTCCCTCACTATCATCTTCATAATTAGAGGATGAATGCTTCACACGACCTCTTTGCTTGTCCTCAATCAGTCCTTCTATTTGATTATACAAAGTATGACATGAATCAATCATCTTTGTGAGTCTTTGAAAATAAGGAACTCTTGGGAAGAAACCTCCAAAAGGGATCCCTACCTTCTTCATTTATTTCTCCAAGCCTATCAAATCTTGGTATTTTTCAGCTCTTCTTTCTACCTCTTCATCTTTGAAGTTGTTTCTGATTAGATCTTCCTCAACACACTCTTCATTCTCTTTAATAGAAGTGATTCTTGGGGTTAGCAGATTCTTAGCACTTTTGATCAAACCCTTTGGGTCTACGTTCCTATACAAGGTCATGCTCATCTTGTATAGGCCTAACCATTTATTCACTACATCCATGGCCCTTTTCCCAATGGTAAATTAAGCCACTTTAAATTGTTTGGGTGTGAAGGTGCCTTTTTTGTGAGGAGCCAAATGCTCCTTTTCTGTCCAAATTAGCTTCTAGATAAATTCCATTATGGCCACTCTTGGAGGAACATACTTTGGAAGTATGTGTGGGGGCTGGGAACATCCATAAACCCTAATTATGGTATAAGTCTTCTCACAATATAATTCACCCCAATTGTGATCTCCTAGCCATTTTTCTACATACTGTCAAGGTCTTAGAAGCTAAAGCACTCTGAATGATAGTCTAGTTACATTGAGGCCCATTAATTATAGAAGTGGATGTACAATCCGATTCTCAAAGCCACATAATTCATTCTCATTTGGAGTGTAGTTCCAAACCCAAATCCATAACTGTAAGGGGTTTGGTTGGCCTCAGAAAAGAGTTCTAGGTCTTAGCAACTTTGTATTCATGTTGTCAACATTGAAGTATAAAATCAAATGCATTAAAAGAGAACAATGCATGAACTTGGGGATGAACTTCTTATGAATGTTGATCTGGCCCTCATGCATTATGTCAATGACATACTGGATGTAGTCAAAGTCTGTGTTGGAATGGGAGTTCTAAATATCTAGGATGATAATCAGTAGATCTGTAGGTAGCTTCTCAATGTGTCCATCAATGCATAGTACCCTACACAACTTATAGGATATATACTTCATGTAAAAACAAAGGTCTTTAAATTCATATAGTGTGCCCTTAGAAGAAGGCATTGGGGCCACATAATTCATGTTTGACCTAGCCACATGAGTTTGGACCAACTTGCTAATGATGTTGATCCCTCTGGTATATATGTTCTACAACTTGGTCAGGTCAATATTTGTGGTAGAAGCATGGTAAATGCTAAAGGCTTTCATGAAGGATGCCCTATCTAAAGCAAATAAGGTTGTTTCATCAACTTTTCTGATTTTCTTAGAGGTAGATTCATATCTCCTGGCTAATTTTATTAATAGGTCAACATCCACGAAGACATCTGGGACAATTAGCATAGCTAGACCTAATGTCCAAGGGTTTGAGATAGGAATCTGTCTATCCATATTAATGTAGAAATAATTAAATAAATGGAAGCCAGAGACCCCGGGAGTGATCAGATCCCTACAATTAGACATGCTATTAGAAAAGAATTCATCATCTACCTTTTTTTTCAAGTTTGTTCTTGGAATCAGAGCAACAAACTAATCTGAGAAGTTCCTCTTTCCCTTTTGTTCTTCCTCCGCATCCTTGCTTCCTCCACTGACTGAAATCCCACTTGATCCAACTTGACTCATCTTTACTGAATCTGAATAATTCTTCTCTCAGGAACAGGTTCTTCATAATTACTCTGAAACTTGTGCAATTTATTTTCTCTGTGCTCTGGAAACTTAAGAATTTTCTTCGCTCTATGTTCTAAAAACTTTGGTAATCAAAATGTACAAAGGCTGTGTCTATTTATCATTGAAAATTTAATGCACCAGTCTAGTGAAGAACCTAGAAACAGTTGTTCAATGACTTCTGCAATAATTCTGTGTTTCTTGACATCAATTCTTTCCTATCTGTGACACTTGAAGTTGAGAGGTAATCAAATTTGAAAATCCTAGTTGGAAAAGTCATGAGTGCTTTCAGTTTTAAAACCTTATTTTATGTAAAAAGACTTGGTACATGATATGATTGGCCAACTTTTCTTTCCTTTTCATAGCTCAGCAGATTACTTGTACTCTATCATAATCTTTCATGTTTATTAATCTTGGCTTTTATATATCTTTTCTTGAAAATGCGGGAGAACAAATCCTTAAGATTTTACCATACTCAGACCATATTGTATCTAGAGATCATGCGACTGCTTCATCTCCAAGTCCCTGAGAGTTTTCTTTGGACCTAGTTACATTACGAGATCTAGCATCAGCCACATATCTTCTTCTTCATCAATATTTTTTGCTAAGTCGCTAGAAAATATACTTAACTCTGATTTTTTAATGAGATTATGCGCTGGCCACTCATTTTGACTTTACCTAGCCTTTGGTTTACTTCTTAATACCAGGTAACTCATTTCTGCTTGTCTTTGAATCTCGTAATAAACTTTACTGGGATTTTCTTTGACTATGATCAAATCTAGAGATTCATAGATAAGGGAAACTACCAAGTCACTAAATAAAACTCTTAACCCGAGTCTCACCTAGAGATCTACTGCTTGATGACATGTAACTGATTGAATGCTTGATAATGTTAAGTTAAAGATGATGCAAGACATTCAATCAGTTAATGGTTTGTATTGTCATTGATGTCAACATGATATCATCTGTATGGTCATGTACATAATGCCAAAGACTTCAGAGAATCAATGGAACAAAGATTATGCTTTTAGCAATGCATAAAAGTCAATTATTCACTAAGTGATAGACAATACCGACAGAGTACACATGATTGTTAAAGACAAAGAAAAATTCACAGTGATACCCGACGAGAAGAAGACAGAGTTGCCCAATGAAGCAAAATCATAGGATTCCCGATGAGCTAAAAACAGAGTTGCTCGACGAGAAAAATCTAATGATACCTGACGGATGGAGATCCCAAAGCTGACTAGAGTTACACTGATGGAACTGGCAGTTGTCACCGATGACTAACTACAGAATTGACCGACAGAACAGAGAGTTCAAAAAATGACAAAATATCTAGCTAGCAGAGCTTAAGGAAAGACTTAATTAGTTGTTTTATTTATTTTATTCACCCAGAGTTAAGTAATTTATTTAAAGATAATTTATACAGTTGGAAAGAAGATAACTACGAGATAAATCATGAGTTAAAGCCGTAAATTAGATTGGCTAGATTGTTTTTCACACCAAGAATCAAGAATCAAGAGTAAAGGAATATCATGTCTATATAAGAGACAAGAATAATTCATTTCCGCCATCACAAAAAATCACATACATAGAAGGGGAGTGAATAGAAAGAGGATGCTAAACAGAAAATGATGAGGGATAACTTCATACAGTCCTGATCAATCAAGTTGAAGTAGAGATAAAGAATTTTGCAGATACCAACGAACAGTGAAGCACAACATCATAGGGAAGAAAGTGTGGAGCACAATGAATTGAATTGATACATTTATCAGAGAGGTATTGTACTTAAATAGATCTGAAAATATACAATTCAAGTTGCATTAGAAATAGGTCATAGTGTTTCAGTTTAACCATTGAAGCATCAAGTCTCTTAATAGAGCAAGACTTAACTGTCTTCTATAATTGAGGTATATCCTAACAGATTTCCAAATTTTTTATCATGAAGATAGCATTGAGTGCCCGATACCGACACACAGTCTAAGAAGGAGGCTGAGGCAGTTAGGTGGCACCAGATATGCCAAATACCTATTGTGCCCATAGAGGTTGATCAATATTGGTAGCATATACATGCCAGATATCAAGTGATAGACTCATTAAAATCCTCTAACAAGGTCACACCTAATAGTGTGTTTGTAACCTTTAATAGGGTTGGCTCCTAACAGGGCTCACTTCAGAAGAGTGAAAATTTGGGGTACCAGTCCCAGTGGTTTTTCCCTTAATAGGGTTTCCACATTAAAATCCATGTGTTATGTGTGTATGGTTTATTACTTTATTGTTTTATATTTCACATATGCATTTCTGGATTGATTGGTATACTCTGCATATTTATTGAGTATCAGTAAATAAGTTTTACTGCTTATTGGTTATCAAGGAGAATAAGGACATGCAAGGTAAACCTACAGACAGTCAATTATTATAAGTATTTCATGGCATGCATCTTGTAGGGACTTAATAATCTGAGGTGTATTGATTGGTGGTTAAAGATTAAAGGATAAATTTTTGAGGCCACTGATTCACCCCCGCCTCTTAGTTATTACTAACATTTCTAACCATTCATCTGAGATGAATCTCACTGAGTCGCTAAGATTTTATCCTAACCTTAGGTTTATTCAGAGATCGCATGATAAGGCAAAAAGATAACCCTGTTTTGACTCTGATTTTATCTAGAGATTTAGAGATAACAAAGTCTCTGAATTGCTGAGAATTTTGACTAACCCCGGGTGTATTCAGAGATCATGCACACACCACAAGATTTAGATCACATCAAGAGTTTAGATCTTATTTTTTCAACTCAACTTTTAACTTTAACTTGACCTTAAGTCATTTTGAGATTATGTGACTAGGAAAAATCTAAGTCACTAAATGTTTTACTTAACTATGAGTTTATTTAGAGATCATGCGAGAGCCAAACAGTAAAAACTTGATCTATGCCTTGTGCTGAATCTGTGAATCATTTTGTACTTTCTCATTTTATCTAGAGATTACCTGATTTCCCTTGATCTTACTTTTAATCCATGACCCGCGCTGAATCTCACAATATTTGGGTTTAACTCCAGGTTGTTCTAAGATTATGCGACCAAAGGCTATCTCACAATCTCATAATGTTTGGACTAACTCTGGTCAAGTCTAGAGATTCAGAGATAAAGGCTATCTCTTAATGGCTGAAAAATTTGTCTAACCTTGGGTTTATTTAGGGACTTCACGAATACTATAGATTTTCTTAGCCAGTTATACATGTATCATCATCTTAGCTCATTACCTCTTAATCGCTAAATGACTAATGATTTATTAACCTTTTCAAGTGATTTAGTGCCAGACACACATCTCTATCTTGATCAACGGCCCAAATTCATTCTCAGAAAACCTGACTTGGCTTTGATTTAACCATGACTAACCATGGTTGATTTGGAAATTCAACAACTAAATAGATCTTTGAGTTGCTGAATAATTCTTCTAACTCAGGTTTAACTTGGAGATCTCACGCTAGCCCTCATATCTTTCCTTGATCAATGATCAGCGCTAAGGCTCTGAATCTTTTAGTACTTTATCAATTCTTATCGAGATTACATGGAAACCCTCAATTTTGCTTTGATCCAACGACCTATGCTCAATCTCAAGACTATCTTCTTAACCACACTTTCATTCTAAGATCACGCAACCAAGTTATCTTTGAATCTTGTAACAAACTTTACTTGACTTGGTCTCAACCACAAGTTTATCTGGAGATTGCGCAAAAATATTTATCTCCAAGTCTCTGAAAGATTTGCTAACACTGGGGTTTTATTGGAGATCATGTTGTCATGCCCAAAACTAGAGCAAAACACACATACAAAATTTTTTAAATACACAAGAGTGAACCACAAGTAGTGATGCATTGGAAGTAATGTATTATCACAGTAAGGGTAATCTTTGAAGTCATTTAGTTTTCTATCCTAAGTTACAACTTATTCGATAAATTCTAGTCCCCAATTACTTTCGACA
>MU227516.1:426377-442199 GCA_018584345.1 Thuja plicata
TAGGTCTAATCTATATCAAAATGAAATCCACACAATATAATTATCATCATAACATAGTATCTTGAGTCTCTGTCAGGATAATCAAAAAGTGTATCAATGTATCAACACATAAAATATCAAAGTGAAACCGAGCAGTAAGACTGTGATGGGTCAGGGTGAGGCCTCACACATGCACTAGTTGCTCATCTAGAAAAAGATCAAGGATCCTCGCTAAATCTCACAATGAAAAACTTAACTCTCATTTCATCTGGAGATCACGTGATAAAGCACAAAGTAAAATCTATCTTGACCTTAGGTTGGATTATGAGATTCAACGACTAAGCTATCTCTGAGTCTCCAAATATTTCTTGTAACTTGAGCAAGCCACACAATTAAAACTCCATCCACGATTGTCGCTAACTCTCTGAATCTTTGAGTCAACTTCACATTTGTCTAGTGATCACACACCAACCACACGATGAGATCAAAATCAACCGCCTGTGTTTAATCTCTGAATGTGTAAAAGCATATTCCTTTCTTCTTGAGATTAAGAGATAAAAAGCTTGTGCCAAGTCTCCAAACCATAAAGAATATTTGGTCTTGGTCATGAGATTAGGAGATAAAGGTCAGGGCGAAAAAACACGACTTAAAACATCTTAATTTACTCGACAAAAGTAACTTCAAATTAGATCCAAGTTATGAAGGTCTAGGGTTTCTACATGGAAAAGACACAAATGGCCTAGGTTTTAAGGTTTTCAGCAACACATTGCATGAGAATCAGACACTTGGAAAAAAATTGATGGTACACTAGGACATACCTTGACATTTTAAGACATAAACCGACACTGGGAACCAAATTTTTTAGCAAGACTCAGAAAAACTAGAAATATACCCAAACAGATTGGATGATGGTATGGATTTAATGATGTCAGAATTCTCACCATTCATTAACATGGGAAGATGTGGCTTCATTGGTTAAAGAAGCTCATCATAATGGAGATTCCAATGTTACACCAATGTATATTGATTAAGAAAATGATTTAAGAAATATAGAGGTACGTAAAAATCTATTAATCAGCCATATGTTTATCAACTCGTGATGCAATAATTTTTACATGTTTGACATATTGTGGGTCAAACACCACAAAGCTATGTGCTACAATGGTCATAAATTTTGCATGAAAAAGTTGGATGAAAAGAAGAAAACTTGTGATTCTAGAATAACTACAGTCTTTGAGGTGACAAATATTTCATCTAGAAATGACATACATCCTCAAGACTCTCAAAATTGATACTATGGATTTTTGGATAATATAATTGAGTGTGACTTCAATTCCTTCAAATCAGTTCTATTCGTCGTCAAATGGTATAGGCTATGACTGAATCAAAAGGATCTTGATAGAAGTGTTATTGAAAATGATAATGGATTTAAAATGGTTAATACCAGGTCCTTTGAGCTAGTTGGAGATGATCCCTATGTTCTTCCAAGCCAATGTGAGAAGGTATTTTACTTAGAGGTTCCAAATAAATCGGGTTGGTCATTTTTTGTTAGAAATGATCCAAGAGGAATCGCGGTAAAGTGTAATGTGAATGAATAATAAGATTCCAAAGAAGTAGAAGATGATATAGATTATGATCACGATCAACAGTTAGTCAATGATGTTCATGATGAAAATGTTCACAAAGAAGAAGACCTAAATGATGATCTTGTTCATGGTGATTATGATGATGATGATGATGATGATGGTGATGTTTTTGTTGATGATGATGATGATGATGATGATGATTATGATGATGATGATGATGATGATGATGATGATGATGATGAAGAAGAAGAAGAAGAAGAAGAAGAAGAAGAAGAAGAAGAAGATCAATGACATGAATGAAATGTATGAGGTATGTGATATCCTTGATTTAATATGTCATTGAATGAAATGTTGACATGGAAATCCTTAATTGAATGAAATATTGACTCAGTGTTATATTTTATGTTGAAAATAGCCATGGAATGATTATCACCTAAAGGAACAAAATATTTTGTGTTGAAAAAATTTAAAATTATCAAATAATTTAATGTATTTATTTTTTATCAAATTACTCATATATTTAATGTATTGATTGTTTATCAAATTACAAATGTAATTCTTATGATGCTCAATTGTTGGTATTGATTTCATGTATAAATGTTGTGTGATTCTGTCACCCTTGGTGGAAATAGGTAATTGACTACAGAGTCAACCCTATTGTTGAGGATCTTCCATAGTATAAATAAAGTAAAGGTAAGAAATGAAATAATATACAATGATTATGATGAAAGCATATTGTTCATGTTGTCTATTATGTAATTTTTAGTATACATATCATGTAATTTTTAGCTAAAATATGATAAATGAATTACATATGTAGGAACTTGAACCGTATTGACAGGGATTCTGCACAATCTCATGGATCGACAAGTATAAGTCAATACACCCTATAAAAATAATATATTATTTTATTGCTTTCTTGATGTAGAGACCTCCTAAATTCCTTTAAGGAACCTAAGTGAACCCAAGGGATTCAACAAAGACTGGAACCCTCTCAAGGAATTAGACTCAACTCAAGGCTTTATAGAGGGGTCTGGCTTTGGTTAACCCAAGATAACATACTTTTGAACAATCTCTCTCACATTGATGATTTTCCTTGAATCCCAATCATGTCCCAAATTTGATCTCTCACAAATTGGTAACACACCAACCAAAACATCATGAGATCAACTCCCCTTCAAGGCATACTATCCCTTTTTTCTTCACCAAACTCCAACTACCAAATTTGATGGCTTATAGGGTCTTCAACTTTTCCTATCCCAACTTGCATCTACTCCCCACACTCTCTCCCAATGTAAATCACTACTTAGACCTATCAGAGGTTAATGCACATTTCTTGGAATCTCTCTAGACTCCATACCCTAAGTGTAATCCATCATCACTAAAATTTAAATCCTCTTCCACTTTCTTATGAATGTCCTTACACATATCCCTTTAACACAATCTACTTTAGAATCTTGATCTAGAATAACACTCACCCCTTGGATTCTCTCTACACCCAAGAAATAATGAGAACCCTTAATCCTTGATTAAAAAGACCCCACCCTTGACCCACAATCAACCCTCTCTTTCCTGTGATAGTCCAGTCACTTTCATGGCTTCATAGCATATGCTATCAATGCATGCTCCTTTGTAACCAACAAGGGGTATTGTACAAAATGTCCTCTCTCATCCCCCAACAATGTAAAGCTTCTTCTACCTTACACAAAATGAATTTAGTCCAACGATCAAAGAAAGTTAACTTGTTTCTTTAACATCTCCAAACACCAAGCTTTCAAGAAAAATACATTCAAATGGAAACAAACACATATATGGTGACTCTTTTATGGAAGAATCATAGAAAATGCAGTTTAAATGTATCATTTTACTGATTCCAAAATAAGATATTCCTACCTCCTTGACCAAAACCATGTTCTCTTCCCTTTGTTTACAATGAAAAGAGGTCTCTTTAAGACCTAAACATCGACCAACCACTTCAAACTACTTTTAAAATCCCTAAGAAACTGGCTATAACAATCTAAATGGATTGTCCCTACAATTGGATAATTACAAAAAGATGTAAATGTTTTCAAGTTTACAACTAAAGATGTAAATTTTAATTTAAATCATATCTCGCTCATTACCAACTATATATTTCATTTTATGGACTGTAGGTACCACCAAATAGGTATTTTTCAGATGTGTCTTCCTCAAGTGAGGGAAATGCGAGAATAGAAGACAAAAGTATCTCTTCTAGTAGGTCTAAAATAGGGAGATCAACCAAAGTTCAAAAGATTAGAAGAAAATTCAATAAATAGAGGGAATTTTTCCTTTCTCAAGGAGGGTAATGTTCTTATGAGGATGAGACTAAAGGTGACACGAGGTGCCTTTGAGGTACACACATCTATAGAAACAATGGGTACCTAAGGAACTACCTCCAATACACACTGACTTTTGTGTTAATGAGAGGATATATCGCATAGAACCATCTTCATTACATGGTTTGGGCCTATTTTCCATGGATGAAATAAAGGTCAATTAAAAAAAAGTTTTTTAGCTGATGGAGTATGTCGTACCTTGTTACAATTACAAAAATTGGATGCAGATTGTTCAATATACAAAAAGTATGCGTAGGTATGCACTATCACCAAATTATCTACAACAAAAATACAATGATAAAAGTAAAAGAGTTTCTATATACATTGATAGAAGAGGCCAAAATCAACAGGGAATATTGTAGGTTTCATAAATAGTATGAAACCTAGGTTAAATAATAAGCGACCCAATTACATATTCAAGGTGCGTGAGGAAAATCATGTATTTGTATGTGCAATAAAATTAATGAGTGCAGGGGAAGAGCTGCTAATAGATTACAATTTGAACTACATAGATACAATCAAAGCTACTATCATGGGTGTGGTGCATACTCTATACGATTTAAACCGGTCTCCAATTAAAGAGCCCAATATATCATTTTATTATTAAGTTTTTTTTATAACTCTATTGGTTTCATTTCTCTAACATTTAAATATTTAATCTTTCTCATAGGGGGGCAACGATCCATCACATAGAACAGGTAGGAATGAAGATTCCAACCCTTCTTCCATGTAGGTAAAATTCATTGTAATTGTACAAATTAGATAGAAGCAAAATGTTATATTATTATGTTGTTTTCTTGAGGGTTTTGCACTAATTTTGATAATGTTACTAATATTCTTGTCACAAATGGATGTTCATAGATAGGGTAAAGCACCTACAATACCTCAAGATACATGTATAAAGGTGGACTAGACAGTATCATTGTAGGAGGAGATCGCAACATTCTAAAATCCTACCTGGGCAATAGAAAAGGCGCTTAGAAGAGTTAATAAAGAAATTCTTTCTCTCACATTTGTAATGCCTCAAAATCCTGAGATAGAAGCGAGGGTGAAATATTTGATGGGGATAGAAGGAAACTTGCAAGTAAGCATTAATGAAATCTTCTATTATAAAAAAAGCTCAATAATGGTTTATATTTTATACTCTTATATGTCATGAACTAAAATATGTACATTTTGTTATTATAGAATTATTTGCATCCTCGTCAACCTATGCCTGAACTTGATTAGGGCATTACAAGTAGTTCAGGTAAACTAATTTTAGTGGGAAAGGATGCAATTATTAGTGTGTTGTTTTAACATTTTATAAATGTATGCAATTTATTAATGTGTTTAAAAAAATCAAGCTCTTGGAAAAAAATTCCTCTGGGTTAGAAAATTAGAAAAAACATTATAAAGTAGATTTTTATTTTTCACCACTCTTTTTTGGAAAATATTTAATAATTTATAAATTGAATGTATTATTCTTTAGGTCACGTGGATACTCTAGTGCAAATGCCTCCTCCTTCGAGGTCAAACCCCTATGTATTGTTGTCTGCAATACCACCAGCGTGTAGCATCCAGATATTCACTCCTACACAGGTCAGAGTTGGTAGATAACTCTTCTTCTCTCTTCTATTATGTGTTTATTTCTCTTCAAGTGTTCTTTCTTGGGGAAATTTCATAGTGGACTTATTTTCTACAACATGAGATGCATATCATCAGGATCCTACTACTGATGAAAATATACCATCATTTCTTCGTTCTTCCTATGTTACTGGTACGGGATCGTTGAAGGTCACTTTGGTCTTCAGTGAGGAAGAAATGCTTCCTTTAAAAATACAGAAGGTTCTAGGTAATTTAAAATTATTATTATATATATTCTGATTGTAATTTACTTATTGATCACTCATTTTTGGACTAATGATTCCATGATTTTTTGCATGAAACAACATTTTTTATAAAAATATGAATGAGCTTACATTGCATATATTTGGACCCACCATACGTAAAAGGTGGTACATCATATGTGAACTAATCCTATTCAAATATTTTCATTTCATATCATTGCTAGAATAGTTTTTCTTTCATCCATTTCTTGGAGTATATTAAACGTATCTTCAGTTTATTTTAGAATCTAACAAGTTTGTTTTTTCTTAAAAGGTGGAATGACCAAGAAAAAAAGCTAAAAGATGAGCTCGTAGAGAATTTTGTTGAGCTCTTTGGAGATCAAGTTTTTGCAAAAGAAAAGGTCCTTGAGAAAGCTGGCCAATATCTCAAGTATATGAGGGACCAGTGCAGAACACATTTAAAGAATAACCAAAAGTACGAGCATCCCCACATGATTCCGGAGCTAGAATGGAAGGAGCTCATTTTGGATGCAAAGGATAAAATTGATATGAAAAAAGGAAATATGCCACCAGATTCCAGAAGAAGGTATGTGATACTATTAATCATGTAATTATCTACTACTTACTGATCTTTATATTTATATAATCTAAGATATTTCAAACTTTTCATAGACTAATGGACAAATCAAAGGCAACTAAGGCCAGACTATAAAAGCACAACCAACACAAACTTGGTTCTAGTGGTTATATGAAACTTTCCACATCACTTTTAAGTAACAGTAAATCAAATATTGAATTGAAATATTTAAAAATTGCAAATAATTTTGTTTAATCTAACAATACAAGCAAAATTCATGATATTAAGAAAAAATGCAGGGCTTTGAATTCAATGTGGATCCCATGAAAGATGACAAAATAATTGCCTTCCAGCATGGCTATGTAGCCATGACTGAACACCTACAAGAGTTGAGTAGCCACACATGAGATTCTAGGGCATCAGACACACATGTAAATAGGCCAAATGAAAATTATTTCCAAATTGAATACTTGAGCAATAATCTATTAATTTGATGTTAATTTCCAACATAAAATGAATATTTTTTGTTTTAAATAAGCAAGCAATGATAGCAATGTCCATGACATTGCAATGTAGCCTACTAATCCTAGAACAGAACCTGCACATGATGAAGGTCATGTTGTGCATCCGAGTGGTGAAGGTATTCATTTGCTATTCCATTTTTTAATGTAATTATTGATACAATTAAACATCTTCAATTAAAGTTGTTGTAACCTTTTTTGTTTATATTTTAGAGCATATAGATCGTGGTGACCAAGTGAAGCATGATCTGGGTAGGAAGCATCAGGAACATGATGCTCCTCCATTAGGTAAAGAGGACCACTGTTATTCCTATAAATGCATTTAATTGAAATTAGTGTATTGATTAATGTAATTAAACTTTGTATTTCAAATCCAAATGATTTAGAGCGTGTTCACCCTGTTGAGGTTGAGGCTAGACAACATGATATGGTAGATGATGTTGTCCCATCAGATAAATAAAATCCCTATTATTTTCTTTTAATTAATGAAATACTTGTAACAATAATAAAAAAATGTTTTGAGTTTAACCCATATCTTTGTTATTGCAGAGGACCCCCTTCGCATTAGCTTCCTCATCTTGAGTAAAAGATGAGTCATACACTAAGATCAATAGCAGAAGAGGGAGGGAGGGATGTAAAATTTGATGTTCCACTTAGTCTTTTCTCCGAAAAAAACAAAAAAAGAAATGAATGGAATCTACCTTATTTGATAATGACTTAATTTTATATTTTAGTAATGGATGAGTGTTATATTTTATTAATAGATGAATGAATGTTATATTTTATTAATGGATGAATGAATAAATGTTATATTTTATTAATGGATGAATGTTATATTTTATTAATGGACGAATGAATGCATGTTATATTTTAAAAATGGATGAAAGAATTAATGAGTTTTAGATGTTAACGGAGAATTTAGAGTTATGTTAGGGGGGAGGGAGGGGCCAAATGAGTTTCCACCTTCACTTGGTTGGCCCTTTTAAGTAGAGAATATTAAACTATTCTTGAAAGAAAGAGAATCTCAAACTTGTTTTAGGGACAGGCTGTTAATCAACTAATCGAGATGATGAAGACCAAGTGATAATGAGTATACATGTTTGTAGAAATGGTTAGATCAGTTATTATTTTTTCATTAATGTCAAGAAATTGATTTACTATTTTTTGTTGAGTTACCATATCATAAGAAGGAGAAGTTAAATGGGTGACAAATACAGATCAGACAGTAATGAATTAATATTGATATAGTTGTTTGCTACTATATATTTGATTTTATCAAGTTGGTACACTTGATTGATTAAGTCAGAAATTGCAATGAGTTAAGTTATGAGTGAAAAGAGGTACTCTACCAAGCTATAAAGAGTCATTTGGTATAGAGTTGTGTTAATTAGTTTCAGTTACCGAGTATCCAGCATCGAGCAGTAAAGGAAGATAGTCACCGAGTTACAAAGAAAGATTACCGAGTACAGGATATTGATTGAAAATGATGATAAGATTGAATTTTATATGAAGCTATGATGATCTGGATAGAGATAAGAATTAAAGGAATTTTTTTAGAAGATCTACAAGTGAGAAAATTCATTGAGAAGATCTAAGGTGAAGATTAAGTAGTTAAACCTGATTGTGAGACTTCCAAGAAAATTTCAAGTTACGATGTAAAAGTTAAATAGTTTACCGAGTTAAGATTTGTAAAGAAGATGATCGAACGACTGAGCGCAAATGATGGAAAGCCTAAGCAAGGAGATTAAGAGGAAAAAGTTTGTCTATATAAATGATTAGAAGTTAACAAAGATTATGATATTGGTGAATTGAATTAAGAAGTAGAAGAAGCTAAAGAAAAGAGTTACTGAGGAGAACAAAGAAGTACAAAGAGAAGAATATATAGTCAGAAATAGAGAAAAATGCAGTATGTGATGGTAGTATTCATGTGAGCATAAAGGATCTAAACAAAGAAAAAGGTAGTTGCTATATTTATAGATCAAATTTTTTACTATTACTTATTAGCATTTGTAACAGAGAAAATATCTTAACTGAGTGGATTTAACAGTCCTATTTGTAAATCCTACACGTAGGTGAAATTCCAAAAGAGTGTTTAAAGTCCTCTATCAAGGTCACTCATAATAGGGTGAAGCTCTCAATTGATGTGAGGTAAATCCCTTAAAAGGGTCACATTTTGCAAATGTTTTTGTAATCTGTAACATGATAAGTTCTTAACTGAGCGTACTTTAGAAAGGTACATTTTTATTATGGGTCACAATTCCCACATAGGTTTTTCCCATATTGGCTTTCCTCATTAAATCTGGTGTCAATCGAGTTAAATCTATGTTATCTAAGTTTGAATGATTGATTTTCATATTATGAGATGTATGGTTGTTTAAGTTGTTAAGTTATTTGGTGAATCGGTTATTACTAGTGTATTCAGTTCTACCAAGTGAATCAGTGAGCTATGTTTTAAGTTTTGAAGTTTGGTTTGGTCTGATTCACCCCAACTCTCAGTGGGACCAACAATTGGTATTAAAGCCTTTAGTTCTCAGAAGTGATAAGTTTAAACGGACTTGAGTCAAGATCTAAAGATATATAAGAGGGAAGCACCAAAGTTGAATAGGGAAAAAATTTCTACATGGAAAATTAGAATGAGATTTCATGTGTCTGGTATAGGAGAATATTAAAAGGACTTGAGTCAAGATCTAAAGATGTATAATAGGGAAGCACCAAAGTTGAATAGGGAAAAATTTTCTACATGGAAAATTAGAATGAGATTTCATGTGTCTGGTATAGGAGAATATGGACTTCATTTTCTTGATAATGAATATGTTCACTGACTACTGCACCTTTGACAATCACTAAGCAAAGACAAAAACAAGAACACACACAATTCATGATTGAGATAGCTTCTACACTTACCAACCAGTAACATGATGAACTTGATGGATGGAATACTTCAAAAAAAATGTGGGATAAGCTTATTTTGGCCTATGGTGGAGATCAGAATGTTCAGAAAGCAAAATTAGAAAGTCTGAGAGGTAAATTTGATTCAATGAGAATGAAATTTGGAGAAAATATAATACAATACAACACTAAACTTAAGGAGAATTTTAATTTTATCAGAGGAGCTGGTGGAGCCATAAAAAAGGAGAATGTTACAAGAAAAAATTTAAGAACCCTGCTACCGAGTTATGATATTCAAGTATCTACTATACAAGAGTTGAGATCCATTCCTCAGATGAATATTTCACTTGATGCTACTATTGGTAAGATGGTTGCATTTGAAATAAATTATTTTGATAATAGTTTACCTGCTACATCTAAGATTGGCTCTGTATTTAAGTCATCTTTGAAGATTAGAAGTTCTAAGGTTTCTAGATCTAGTGATGGATATTTGAGCAATGCTAGTGAGAGATTTTACAGCTATTAGGATGGTTTGGAAGAATTATTTATTATAGATGAAGAGAACAAGAGAGATTTTGAAGCTTTGTTGGCTAGAAGGCTACAAAGAGGCAAAGGTAGATACCGAGGTAAATTTTTTAACTGTAACAAGATTGGTTATTTTTCATCTAACTTCCCTAAGAAAGATAATGAGGAGAAGAAAGATAACAAAGATAAGGACAAAAGAGAAAAAAGATTCAGAAGATTCAGAGAATACAAAACAAAGGTAATAAATCTTGTCATATTGCTAGTGAAGATCTAAGTGATGATGATTCACATGACAGTGATGAAAAATAAGTTGTGTATGTTTCTATTAAAGACAATTCTAATAAAGAAGAACCAAGAGCCCTAATATAACAAGTAAGAATGAAACATGGATTATAGATAGTGGTTGTTCACATCACATGACTGGTGACATACTTAAGTTTATTTCCTTATAGAAGAATGATGGATGATTTGTTAGATTTAGTAATGATGCTCCATACCCTTTGAAAGAAAAAGGTTCTATAATTCTACTGAATAACACAAGATGTGATGATGTTTATTGGGTTGAAGGCTTAAAGTATAATTTGTTGAGTTTTGCACAGTTAAATAACACAGGTCACCGATTGGAATTTCAACATGGAAAAGTGAAAGTTTTTAATAAGAAGGAAAGTATGATTGCTACTAGAGAACAATCTAAAGGTAATTTATTTTATTTTGATACTTCTATGAAGAGTTTCCTATTTGCTAAAGTTGAAGATGTTTGGCTATGGCACAAAAGGCTTTGTCATGTTAATTTTGACAACTTGATCAAAGTGAGTAAAAATAATAGAGTAAGAGGATTACCGAGATTAGAGAAACCTGAGAATGCTATGTGCAAAGAATGTAAAATGGGTAAGATGAATAAATCTAGTTTTACAAGAAAAACTTATGTTACACAAGGAATTTTGGATTTAGTTCATACTGATTTATGTGGACCCATGAGAACTCAAAGTTACTATGAAGACATATATTTTATTCTATTTGTAGATGATTACTCTAGAATGATGTCTGTAATGTTTTTAAAATAAAAATATGATGCATTTCAAATGTTTAAGTGGTATAGGGCCCGAGTTATGAAAGAAATAGGAAGACAAATGAAATGTTTGAGATTTGATAGAGGAGATGAGTTTACATCTGATGAGTTTACACTATTTTGTAATGAAAATTGAATTAATAGATAGATGTCAGTACCGAGGACACCAAAACAGAATAGTATTTCTAAGAGAAGAAACATATCTATTCTCGATTGTGCTAGGACATTGATGATTGAGAAAGTTATTTTACAAAATTTTTGAAGAGAAACAGTCAGTATTGTTGTTTACACATTGAAGTGAGTACAAATGAAGAAAGGTACCAACAATTGGTATCAGATCAATTGGCTAATATGAGAGAACAAATTCAAGAGAATAATGTGATATTGGAATATGTGAATTCAAAGGAACAATTGGCTAATATCTTTACAAAGCCACTAGCGAAGGATGCTTTTGAGTATCTAAGAGGTAAATTGGGGGTTTTTTCCCTATCTAATATTCACTAAGAAGCATGAGGCATGCTACATAAATTCTATACTTTATTAGAATATGTATTCTTGAATTGATGTTAGTATGACACACTTTAGGTGATTCCTAAAGTTGTGTGAAGAGATTTTTGTATGTAATGAGTATTTGTACATGTAAGGTATAATCCACTGCTGAAACAAGTTTTCAGGAGTATGACTTTTTGGCATTGTTGTCAAAGAGGGAGAGAATGAATTGATGATACTTATCCATAAGGCACATATTGATGAAAGAGGGAGAAAATTAATTGCTACTATTTACTCATGAAGGAGACTCAGAATGTATGCTGCAGTATCAGAAGATTTATCCAAGAGGGACAACAGTGAACAGTTTGAAGATCATAAACAAAACTATCAACTCAAAGGGAGTAATGACATAAATTGACAGTATTGAGAGTTGTCATAATTAATTTATATAGTGCTACTATAGTGTTGTCATCAATTCCAAAGAGGGATATTTTTAATCAACTAATGGAGATGATGAAAACTAAGTGATAATGAGTATTCATGTTTGTAGAAATGGTTAGATCAATTATTATTTTGTCATTAATGTCAAGCAATTGATTTACTAATTTTTATTGAGTTACCATATCATAAGAAGAAGTTAAATGGGTGTCAAATATAGATAAGACAATGATGAAGTAATGTTGATATAGTTGTTTGCCACTATATATTTGATGTTATCAAGTCGGTACACTTGATTGATTAAGTTAGAAATTGTAATAAGTTAAGTTATGATTGAAAAGAGTTACTCTATAGAGATAGATAGAGTTAGTCAGTATAGAGTTGTGTTAATTGATTTCAGCTACCAAGCACTAAGCACCAAGAACCGAATAGTAAACGAAGATAGTCACCAAGTTGCAAAGCAAGATTACCGAGTATAATATATTGATTGAAAATGATAATAAGATCAAATTTAATATGAAGCTATGATGATCTAGATGGAGATAAGAATTAAAGGAAGTTTGTTAGAAGATCTATGAGTGAGAAAATTCATTGAGAATATATAAGGTGAATATTAAGAGGTTAAACTTGATTGTGAGAGTTTCAAGAAAAGTTCAAGTTGTGAGGTAAAAGTTAAACAGTTTATCGAGTTAAGATTTGTAAAGAAGATGATCGAACGACTGAGTGCAAATGATGGAAAACCTAAGAAAGGAGATTAAGAGCAAAAAAAAATTCTATATAAATGATGAGAAGTTAACATAGATTATGATGCTAGTGAATTGAATTAAGAAGCAAAAGAATCTAAAGAACAGAGTTACTGAGCAGAATATAGAAGTAGAAAGAGCACAATCTAGAGTTTGAAATAGAGACAAAATGGAGTAGTTGATGCTAGTATTCATGCGAGCATAAAGGATCTGAAAAAAGAAGAACGCAATTGATATATTTATAGATCAAAGTTTATATTGTTTCTTATTAGCATTTGTAACAGAGAAAATATCTTAACCGAGTGGATTCAACAATCCTATTTGTAAATCCTAGATGTAGGTGACATTCCAAAAGAGTGTTTAAAGTCCTCTAGAAAGGCCACTCGTAATAGGGTGAAGATCTTAATTGATCTGAGCTAAATCCCTTAATAGGGTCACATTTAGAAAATGTGTTTTTAATCTTTAACATGATAAGTTCTTAACTGAACGTATTGTTAGAGATTTTTCTTATAGAATCTCAATATAGTATCTATGCTTGACTCTTAGATTCCCAAATCTTAATTCATACAAGGAAAAGTCTAATTGATGAGGATTAATCATCCTTCTTTGAGCTCCACAAACTCAAGTGGGTGTACCTTTTATAGTTTACTACTTCCCATTAATCTTTAGTAGTGAATCAAGGGTTACACTGATTTGTCTCTTGCCTTTTACTGCAACAACTGGTAGCACATCTTGCAAATGACTATGATTAGTTTAATGAAGAGCTTAACAAGTCAGATCGTGAACTTGACAAGGGAAAATAATAGTAAAACAAGGATTCTAATCCTTCTTCTTTTTAGAGTTCTTGAGTCATGAAGGCTAACCTAATGATTCTCTCTCCAAGGAATCAACAAAGTGAATTGTATTCTTCAAAAAAATTGATTAAACAGGTATGTTCTTAATAAAAGAAATGAAAATGATTATTTATATTCAAGACCGATGATGATAACTACTTATCAAAACCTAGAACAGTGCCTAATCCCAAGAAAAGAGTCAATTGAGATATAGATTCATAGAAATCAATTAATTGAAATACACACGAACCTCAGATAGAGTGCCTTACAAATAATCTTCTCATTCCCACACCCATGTATGAAATTCTCACACTAATATCTAACCCTTTAGAACTATTCATAAGATTTACTCCCTCCTTGAAAGAAACTTACAAATAATCGCACAGTTACCTTATAACTAGTACATTCAAAATGCCTTACAGATTAAACGTACAAGAGCACAAATAGAAATACAAGAAGAAATCATAGATGTGAAAAAGGAAACTCTATTGTATCTTATTAAAATACTACTTCTTCAATACATTTAGAGAGACAAAAAGCTTTAAAATAGACAAAAATAAGAAGTCTGCCTCGTAGTTTGTAAATTCACCATCCGTAACAATATCTTACAACTTTCTATGTATAGAGAACACTAGCCATCTTGGAATCCTTAGAGAGAAATGATGCAACAAGCTTCAGATGGTTAGGCTAAACCTAAAGGTGCTAGAAGACAAAATTACAATTATATTTTTTAGTCGGTAGAGAAAACACTTGAGTACATGACTTGATATGATTCTAAATCTTTGCAGTTGGCACCTTTGTCTGCAAATATTCAGGATAACTTTAGAAATTTGTTAAGAGACATAGTGACCGCCAATACAGGATAACTTACACTATTCTTGGTGATAATTACCCTCCATGTTCTTGATGATTAGGTGTCAGGTGCCATTTTAATTCTCATCCATCCCACCTAAATATGTTATTATTGTTTTCTTCAACTGCTCAAGCTCTGGTGATGTTGCTTCAAAGAATCAAATCGATTTATTTATGGCTCTGAGACAAAACCCTAAATCCATTGCTGGTGAAACCCTCTATGCAAATTCAAATATTCAAATAATATCGGCTATAACGGTCACTTTTGTGCGAAATCAAAATTAATGGCTGAGATAAAACCTTTTCATAACTTTAAAATACCATGGCTAATATCTCTTAACTACCCAGGCATGAGATCAGACTTGGGCACGTGTTGCAAAGGTGCAATGCCTTAAATGTTAGATGAATTGCATCTTTCTTCTAAGGTTTTCCGCTGACCACAAGATAAAAAATGACTTGATCAATCTTTACCTCTTACTGACTTTGGCCCGTAACTCATCTTTAACCATCCTTTAACCCTAGGTGACTGAAATCCTTTGTATATCTAAGTCGCTAGATCTTTGCCCTAACTCTAGTTATATTGTGAGATTTTTCACCAACCGTAAGATCAAGATCAAATCAACGATCCTCATGTAAACTCCTAATGAAAATGTTGGAAATATTCAGGATTAACCAAGTTACTAAGAGGGGAGGGGTGAATCAGTAACACTTAAAACTTTAAAACATTTCTGCACTTTTATATTCTTTAGCCATTCATTCATCTAATCTACTGCAAGCATGAAAATGTAATCATACATAAGACATAACACAAAGATTGGTAACCCAGAAACCTTCCAAATAGAAAGTAAAACTGGGGTGGGGATGGTACCCACAAAACTTTGGTACTGCAGTATAAAGTTGGCCGGTTAAGGCTTACAATGATCACTTCTGATGATCTGCCCTGTTAAAAGCAATTTGGACTGCTAGGTCCACCTTTTTAGAGGATTTACAAACATACAATGAAGTATTCACTCGGTTAAGAGATTTACAAAAGACTGTTAAGTCTACCCGGTAAAAGGATTTACAAAACTGATTCAACTGTTAGGATGAAACAGTAGATCTTGACTTACAACTAAATTGCTGATAAGATCCTTTG
>MU227516.1:449207-463013 GCA_018584345.1 Thuja plicata
GGTGATCTTCTGATACTCGGCATCCACTACAATACTTGGCATCATCATGCTCTTGGTAAGAGTAGAAGCTCGGTCCATACTAGTCCCGAAGTGTAGCTTGGAACTCGGTAGCTGTGGTGACTCGGTAGATATATTGTCACTCGGTAACCACTGGTGACTCGGTAGTAACTGACTTCTCGGTTATCTTCGATTGATGACTTGGTGACTACCATCTACTCAGTAGCTGCTATTCTTCTCATATACTCAGTGACTGCCTTACTGCTCGGTTTGAACTGTTTGATCGATGAGCTTTACTGAATGCTCGGTATAGGCTGTGGACTGAGTGATAAGCTCGGTAAGCATTCAAAACCGAATAAGTGTTTTCACTAAGTGCATTCACTGATGACAAATATATCATTATTCCAACAGAAAAGGCCTGACACAAGTTTATCTAGCAATCTAGAGACAACCAAGAGATCTTTATTGCATCATTGGTTCAGATTTGATCTCTACAAACTCAACTTGTCCTTATTCTGACCCGAACTCTATCTAGAGATTTAGGGACTGTGCAAATCTCTAAGTCTTGAATACTTGTCATAACCCTTGGTTTATATAGAGATCTAGCGCAAACCTTTGATATTAAATTTGATATGTGGTTATGATTTAATCCAAAAAAACCTTAACTTGACTTGAACTTAACTCAACCTCACCCTAGATATATCTAGAGACTGCGCGACTGAAAGAAGCTCAAAGTCATTGAACACTTTCTTTAACTCTGGGTATATTTTGAGATCTCATGCTAGCCATTCATCTGATGTGATATCTATGATCCTCATTGAGTCATTGAGCACTTTTCTTAACCTTAGGTTCATTTAGAGATCACGTGACAAGGAAAACATAATAACCCTATTTTATCTCGTATTCTATCTAGAGATCACGCGACTAGCTAAGTCTCTAAATTGCTGAGTGTTTTTCTTTACCCTGAGTTTATTCTAAGATTTCATGGAAACCACATGATTAAATTTTGATCTATGCCTTGCGCTTAATCTCTTAATCATTTTGTACTTTCTTAATTTGTCTGGAGATTACACGACTACCCTTGATCTTCTTTTCATCTATAGTCTACACTGAATCTCCCAATCTTTGGCCTTAACTCAAGTTTTTTCAAAGATCATGTGAATAAAGGAAAAAATAACCATGCTTTAACTCTGACATTATCTGGAGATTGCATGACTGAAGGTATCTCTAAGTTGCTAGACAATTTTCTCAACCCTATGTTTATTTTGAGATTTCATGAATGCCACAAATCTCTCAGCCACTTACACATGTATCTACATCTTAGCCATTGTCTCTTAATCATTGAATAACTTATGACCATTTGACTTCTTCTAGAGATTTAGTGCCAGCCACAAGAATTGATCTTCATCAATGGTTTAGATTCACCCACAAAAAACTTAAATTGGCTTTGACTTAACCATGTATAACCATAATTTATTTGGAGATTCAGTGACTGAATGAATCTCTAAGTTGCTGAATAAATATTCTAACTTGGGTTCTATTTGGAGATCATGCGCAAGCCCTCAGATCTTTTCTCAATCAATGATCAGCATTAAGTCTCACCAACTTTCTGTACCTGATCCTTTTTTCCTGAGATTACAGGGTGGCCCTTGATTCTACTTTAATCCAATGGTCTGTGCTAAATCTTGAGACTTTTCACTTAACTGCACTTTCATTCCAAGATTAAATTCTATTCACATGATCAAAACTATATCAACAGTTCTCATTTGATCTAGGCTAGCCCACCTTTTAACTTTACTTGACTTGATCATAACCCTAGTCAATTTCAAGATTACATGACTGAAGGGAAACACCAAGTTTCCAGGACATCTCTTAACTCTAGGGTCTATTCAGAGATTATGTGTGAACCATAGGATCAACAAATCATCTATAGTTCTCACTATATTTCCATACATTTCATGACATCATCAATTCATTTCAAGATTAAGCGCCAACCACTCATCTTGATCCTGATCTACGATCCTCACTTAATCTTGTGAGATTTCACTTGACCCCAGATGCATTCAAAGATTCAACACCCAAATAGGAAAAGTAACCTTTCCTTGACCATGATTACATTACGATATTACATGACTAAAGAGATCTCCAAGTCATGAGATAAAAAATTAACCCTTGAGTTTGTTGGGAGATCTCACGCCAAGTACATGATGAAAACATGATCTACAGTCTATGCTAGATCTCCATACATATCATGAAATCATTAATTCATTTTGAGATTAAGTGCCAGCCACTCATCTCAATCTCGATCTACAATTCTCATCAATTTTTGCAATCTTCTTGTACTTGATCAATTCTTCATGAGATTACATGCCAGCTGCATGATCATAACTTAGAAGGAACCTGATCAATGACCTATGCATGATCTTAGAAAGGAAAGAACATATTCCATATCATATGGAGATTAAGAGATAAAGAGCTTCATGAGATAAAATAATATTCCTTGGCCACGCACATGACGAAAAAAGGATTTTAAGTGGCTTGGAAAAGTAACACAAAATTAGAAAAATTCTTGAAGGTCTAGGGTTTTAAACACATTTCTTTTACAAGACCTAGGTTTTAGGGGTTTTCACCATTTTTGCATTCCATTTCTTGGAAATCAACACTTTCAAGAAAATTTGATGATACACTTGAACAGACCTTGACAATTTAGGACACAATTGACACTGGGAGCCTAAAAATTTTAGCAAGACTCAGAAAACTAGAAATATACCCAATAGTGGCTCTATCTGAGGATGCTTGAATGCCAGTTCATAGAAATAATTACAGATCTCTGGGAGGTAGACCACAACTTCTCTAACATACTGCAAAAGCAAACACACAACTTGGAAAGAAACACACAATAGAAAGCAAACACACCTATACATAAAGTACAAAAATGCTATGCATGGAAAAACTTGATTCAATTGAAGAATCTTTTTAGAAATTGACCATGCACTAGAAATTCCTATTCTTCATCATTTATATTCTTGAGGAGATATGAATCTTTTCCAAAAATCTGATAGATAATAAAAGGACCTAACCAAAAGGATTCAAATTTCTTATGTTTCCCCTTATCCGCAGCCCTGGCATTCCATTGAAGCACCAAATCACCAGGCTAGAATTTTATTTCATTAGCCCTTTTATCAAAAAGATATTTCATCTTTTGTTGCAGTCTTATGTTCTCTTTTTTACTATCTCTCCTTATTTCATCCAATTCTGCCAATTGGATCATTCTTTCTTGCATTGGTTTAGAGATTTCTAATCCCTCTTCTTGATTGAACTTATAGACATGGAGCAATTTGTTCACATGAATTTTAGATTGAACACCATACACTAACTCTAAAGGAGATTTCCATGTTTCTTTTTTCAAAGTAATCATGTCTTCCCATAAGGCAAGTTTCAACTTTGCATGTCAGGCTATTTTGTTATTTTCCAGGGTCTTTTTCAAAATTTGCAGGATACTTTTATTACTGGATTCTGCTTTCCCATTGGCTTGTGGATGGTAGGGGGATGAATATGATATCACAATTCCCATATCAGAGAAAAAATCAATAAACTCTTCTGATCTAAAGTACATTGCATTATCCATTACTAGTTTAAGAGGGACACCAAACCTAGTAATGATATTATCCATCATAAATTCAAGCACTACTGTGATTGTAGCCTTTTTAGTTGGGATTTCATCTATCCATTTAGTAAATTAATCAGTAGCAACTAGAATCCAACTATGTCCTCCACTTGATTTTTTTTCAAATTCTCTAATGAAGTATATTCCCCGCATAGAAAAATGTGCTTCTGCAACTACAGGGTTTAGCAATAGGGCACCTGAAAACTTCATCTTATTGGAGAATCTCTGACATGGTTCACATTTTATAAAAAAATAATTGGCATCTTTAAACAAGTAAGGCCAATAATATTTATCCCTCAAGATCTTATGAGCTAATTCTCTAGCTAAATATTTCCCTCCACACATCCCAAAATGCATTTCTCTCAAGATGCTTTCAAATTTTCCTTTGTCTAAGCATAGCAATAGTATCCTATCCCTATTATTCCAAAATAGGTCACCCTATAATAACACATATTTATGAGCTTGCAATCTCAAACTTCTCCTTTGGCTATCATTTAAATTTTCTGGGCAACTAGCATTCCTTAGAAAATATACAATTTTAGTATACCAGGGATGCATCTCAATACTTGTAACTACTTCTCCACAAGTATTACCATTTTTTACTTAGACTAGATCCAAATTTTATTTTTTCATAAACTTAGCTAATCACAATCCTCTTACCAGTTTAGTAATGTGGATCTATAAATCAAACTCTTGAATTTTTTTGATCCACTTGCACCTTTTCCCTATCACTTCACTTTGGACCAAAATGTCCTTGACTGCAACATGGGGAACATATGCATTAATTTTGGCATATACCAAGTAAGGTTTGAATGCTTTGACTAATTTTACTAGGGCATAGGCTTTCTTCTCCATCAATTGATAATTCATCTTAGCTGCTTGTAATGATTTTCTAAAGAATGCTATAGGATGTTCAAACCCTTCCTTATCTATCTGCAATAATACTACAACAATGGTGTGAAAAGAGGAAAATTAAAATAGAGAGAACAGTTTAGTAAAGTCAGGAGATACTAGGAAAGGGGCTTCTTGGATTTCTTGTTTAACTTTATCAAATGCTAATTGTGCCTCTTGATCCCATTCAAACTTTACATCCTTTTTCAAAATTTTAACTATTGGCTTGACCAACTCTGCAAAATTTTTAATGAACCTCCTAACAAAATTAATCTGCCCTAGGAATGAATGCACCCATTTAAGGTTTTTAGGAGAAAGGACTTTTTGGATAGCTTCAATTCTCTCTGGATCTATCCTTGCCCCTTATTTTGATACTATGTTCCCTAAAAGCTTCCCCCCTCTGTGACAGCAAACTGGCACTTCTTTGGATTCAAAGAAACTCCACATTCCACAGATTTAATGAATATCTTTTCCAAATGGTTGCAATGATCTTCAACATTTTTTGAAAAAGAAGTCAAATCATATTGATAGACTACCATAAGAACATTTATAATATCTTTGAAGGCCACATCCATCTTTCTCTGAAAATTTGCACAAACATTCTTTAAACTAAAAGGCATATGGGAATATACATTGGTTCCTTAAGGAGTAGTAAATGCAATCTTAAATTGTTCAGACTCCTTGACCAGTACATGATTGTACCCAGAAAACCCATCCATCATAGAAATTAGATCACATCCAGTCACTTTCTACAGCATAGCCTCCATATTGGGTAATCCATAATTGTCTTTCAGTGAGGCAACATTAGGGTTTTTAAAATTAACACATAACCTAATATCCCCATTATTCTTTCTTATAGGGACCAAGTTTGGCACCCATGATGAATGTCTTATAGGTTTAATTATGCCATCATCTCTCAGCTTCATTAGCTCCATTTGCATTTTGGTGGCCAACAATGTATTGATAGGTCTTTGTTTTGGTCTGAATGGTTTGGCATCTTCTTTAAAAGGAATATCATGTTGGAAAAGGTCTTCTCTATAAGCTTTCAGATCTTCACAAGACTAGGCAAAGAAATGATTATACCTTTTAAGTAGTTTTATCAAATTAATCCTGACATCCCTATCCAACTTCTTTCCAATATAAACCAATTGTGGGGATGTGTCTAGTCCCAAATTGATTTCTTCCAAGTCTTCCACCTTGGCATTGGATTTTTGTGACATGTAAATGTCATTGATGTTGAACATGCATTCCAGTTCCACTAGTCCTTTTGGGACATGGTTAGATGCTAATTGTATAATTTCATTCTCAAAAATGCATTCCTTACCATTTACAATTGCAATCAAAGAATTACAATCAATTTTTTGGCAATCATAATGACCCACACATTGAATAAATCTAAGGATATCTTCATCATCCTCAAAAAATTTCCAGTTATGAATATTGTCAGGTATTGGTGGCCTATTCTTGACTTCCACCACAAATATGCTATAAAGGATAATGTCATCATTCTTTAGAGAAACATTGGAAAGAAAGTCTGCCATGATATTATTGGACCTTTCTACCCAAAGAATGTTAAAAGCATCAAATAATTATAATCTATCCCAGACTCCATATTTATACAATTTTAGTCTGTCATCTTTTGTAGCATATTGTGATCTAATATGAGATATGATCAATTGGGAATCCTCGTGAACTTGTAAACATTTTATACCATGTTTAATGGTAATATCCATTCCCAATATTAGTGCCTCATAATTATCTGTATTAATTGTACAATGAAAGGCTAACAGGAAAGAGTATTTGAAAGTAATACCTAATGGGGAGATGAATAAAATACCAACTCCTAATCCTTCTTTCGATCATCCTCCGTAAAAGTAAATCTTCCATAATCCATCTTGTTGTAACAACAGTTCATCAACAATTGGATCAGTGTTCCTCAATTGTGGCTTAATCTCCTCAAGAGAAAAAAATTTCCATGTTAATATCTACTCAACAATTTAATTGATCAGGCATGACCATCTCCACCATGAAAGATGAATGAGGCTCTTTGTACAACTTGACCTCAGTTCCATTTCATGTAATTGTTGCATATGATAAATCCAATTGCAATCTTCCTCCAACTGTTGCTGCCCATTGTATGGATATAAGCATACCATAATGAGGTTTTGTCTCTACATCAACTATGTCCATTCTGTAGGTAGCTTCAGGGAATGCATAAATTTTAACTTCAATATCTTTCAATGTTCCTATCATAGGTACTTCGTTTTTATCCATTGCATAACAACTTCATTTAGAAGTGCTAACTTGAAGGCCTAATTATTTCATGACATGATAAGGATTAGTGGCTGCACCACCAGAATCTATCATGCAATTCTTGACTAGAAAATGATTTATCATCAAGGTAACATAGAAAGGATCCACTGATAGTGTTCTTGAGTAATCACATTGCCAATGCAAATATTTGAGAGTGCTATGTTCTTTTCTATGCCTTTTACTTGTTTTTTCTTTTCTTCGACAGATGGAACTTCTCTTTTATCATTCTTCAAGGTCGAGGACACTTATTCTTTACTTGACATAGGGATATCTTCTATCCCTCTCAAAAGTGTAAGTGCAGCTTCCTTATGCTCTTTTATTTTCAATAACTTCATTAGTGGGACTGAAAATTTCATTTGAGTAAGAGCATGTTTTAGGTCAAACATAGGCAATTTAGAAGATGCATCACCTATCCTTTTACCTTTCACGGCTTTACCAATAGCCACTTGTTCTTCTAATTTTGTTTCCTCTTTCTCCTTCTAATTAGAAGAAGATCCTATTTTCTTTGCAACTTTATTTTATTTACTACCCTTGTGATGAGATTTTGCAACATTTTTTGGGGCATCCTCTTTAATGAAAACAGAGCCAAGTTTACCTTGATCAGGCTCAACTATTCTATTTCTTAGATTTTATGCATCCCTATCTTGCTTTATTAATGCTATGGCTAGGGATCTTTTCTCTTCATCACTTGGTAATCTAAAATGAGGGTGCTCCTTTTCATCACCCTTAGCATTGATATTTCTTTGAGATACAATACCTATCTTATCATTAGAATCAGAGACAAGTTGGGGCTAGTATTCTAGGTACTTTCTCCTTCTTCTACTCACATCTTTAATAGGTTCACCTTTTTTAGGAGACTAGGGATAAGGCTTCCTTACAGTGAACATGTTCACACTAAGACTTTCTTATTCAAGACCTGATTGTTCATATCTCTCACCCATTTGATCAGCTAGGGCTTGGGCTACCACACATTGGTATTAAGAGTGAGGCATGTTGCAAGAAGAACACTAGGGAGTGTTATCTACATAATTTATGTTATTCCTTTTCAAGGGATCAAGGGTTTCTTTGGCCATTTGGTTTTCTTGGTCCTTAGGAACTGGCTTACCATCTTTCTAGTTTGTTTTGTAGGGCATACTCCTTATGTTAGGTTGTTTATTGGTGCAGGAGCACCTAGGTTATCCTTAAAGCCCTAGTTATTTTTGGCTTGTAACTGAATCTATCCAAGTATGTTTTTTCTTAGACCTTAGAAGGTCTTGTTGTTGTATGTGACTAGGTGAATTAGTGGTTAGTGCTAATTTCATTCTAGTTTAGTTTTTTTTTCTTTTAAGTGTTAAGTCCTTAGAATAGGCCTAAATTTGGGAAATCACGTATAAATGTGTTCTAGACCTATGTAAGGTGAGAAAGATTCTTTAAAATGATTTAATGATATTATTTCATAAATTTTTATGGGTTAGAGGCCCTAAAAGATAGTTTGCATCATAAATGCAAAAGATGCTCAAAAGTTGTCATGACAACATTTGCAACTTTTTGCAAATGTTGAATGCAACTCGACAAATTTGGATTCCCCTCATTCTAGGAGTGGGAAATCAATTCTAGAGGCCTTAAATGGTGGAGGAATCATCTTATGGCACTCTATGGACCATTTCCAAATGTAGATTTGATTGTAAGCAATTTTTTGAACGCAATAGAGAAAGCATTCTGAGATACAGAGTACAGTCGACTCATTTGAATGTTCTTTGTGTTTTAATGGATTGAAATAGTTGATCTATTGGTGGATTCATGTAGTAGAAATATATTCAAGACTTTTTAATTTAGGGAGAAATTAGTTTAGTGTTAATTTGTTAGCAGTAGGAAATTGTTTAAGTTTTAGAGAGTCTGCTAGTCCAGTTCAGTGCAATTTTGGTTTTATGGCTCCCCATGAAATCCAACTGTTAGAAACTCAAAAGGTTGGATGAATGAGTTAGGGGAGCCTCTATATATTTTAAATATGTAGGTAGGAGGTCAGAGGAATAAATTTTCTTTTTTTATAGCCATGCCCTAGGCGAGCTAGGAGTGTCCAGTTAGGCGTATGGTAGGAGAAAAGATGAATGCAGAGACAAGGGTGTGTATGAAAGTTCTAAACCAAGTGTGATCTTAGAGTCTTTAGGTTGTTATAGATCCCTGGTATCAATTTCAGAGCTCATCCAATCCATTTGGATATATTTTTTCATCAAAGTTAGTGAACTTCTTGTGAAGAGACAAAATAGGCCTAATAGCCCTACAATTCAGGACAGAGGTGTACAGAAGGCTTGGGCACCCTAGAACTTGAAAATACTTTAGGTCCTGAAAAAGGGTATCTAGATCCTAGATTATTTTTAAGGTTTGTTTGGAATATTTAGAATTAAATCTAGAAAAACCCTCTAGATAGGGCTAATATGTCAATTAGGCCTAATAGGATCATTTTGAGAGAAGCTTTGGAACTCAACCAAATTGTGATTAAAGGCCTATGCAAATGGGAATGTATGGATGAAAAATGAACATACAAGTAGTGGAAAAGGCCCTGTAGCATTTGTGGAGTTTGCATGAAGGGTTTAGGTTTGGAATCCTTCAAGTAAAGTGTGAAGCATTGAGACAAAATTAATGGTAGTTGTCTTTCAAGGTCAAAGACAAGAAGAGTGAATATTATAGAAGAGTTAGGAATAGTCTTAGGCTCAATGTCTTGAGTCTATTGAGATCCTAGGAGAAGAATTGGGATCCTAAGTGGACTAGGGAAATAAAATTCATGTCTAGAGCATTGTGTGAGAAACACCTTGGGGTTACTTATATGAGATTGGTATCAAAGCTTTGCTAATCAGACTTGTGGTTAATGTTCCAACCAACTGAATCAATGGGAGAGTCAAAAATGGTGACTAATACTGAGCTATCCAAGAAGGTAGATGATCAAGAAGTGGACAATAGGATACTCTGAGATAGATTTCTTAATTGGAGAAAAAGGTAGATGAAGTTGATGTGAAATAAGATGAAGTAAAGGATAAGGTTGAAGGGAAAGGAAAGGATATTTCCATTGATGATGAAGTACCTGAAGCTAACCTTGTCCTTACTAAGGAGCCAGTCCTGAAAGCTTTAAATTCTATGAGTGGCAAAGAACTAGAAGGAGTTCCAATATTTATTGGAAAGATGGAGCCAAAGACAGTCCTTGACTGGGTAGAGGGACTAGAAAACCATTTTGAGTGTGATAGAATCACTAAGGCTCAAAAGGTAAAGGTTGCAAAAGCTAGACTGAGAGGGTCTGCATTCACTTGGTGGAAATTCATTCAATATGAGAGAGAGAAGGAAGGAAAGAGTCACATTGCTTCATGGAAGGCTATGGTTACAAAAGTTAGAGATGCTTATATCCCTGAGGATTATGAAATCTAATTGCATAAAAGATGGCAAGGTCTAAGACAAAAGAACCTAGATGTAAACTCATACACTGAAGAATTTTAGAGACTTTGCATGAGATCTAAAGTTGCAGAGCATGAGAAGATTAATGTAGCAAGATATAGTAATGGAATAAAGTGGACCATACAAGATGAGATGAGTCTTTTGACTCTAGGCACCATTCATAAGTTTCACCAAATTTCCATCAAAGTTGAAGAGAAGCTAAGGAAGAAACAAGACTCTAGTACTACCTGAGGAAGAGGTATAGGAAGAGATGCTAGATGATAGAGAGGTGGATATGGTGGAAGGAGTTAAGAATCCAAGAACCAAGGGGAGAATAAATTTGTTGAGAAAAAAGAAGGAAACTCCAATAGAGGGGGTTCAATAGAGGAAGGAACTCTAATAGCAGAGGAAGAAATAACAATCAAGGTAGGGGTAATTACTTTGCCACTATGAACTGTTACCACTGCAATAAGATGGGACATCCTGCATAGAGATGTCCAGAGAAGGGATAAACTTCTCAATGAGGTGACAAGATGGTGAACTATGTCCAAGAAGAAACTAATGGCAGAAACAAACACTCCCTTAGAATCAGAAGAAGGTGAGAACCTTATGATGAGAAGAAATATGATTAAGGAGCCATTAAAAGAAGAGCCTAGTCAGAGGAGGTCACTATTTAGAGTGAAATGTAAGATGATGGTAAGAGTGTGTAGAGTCATTATAGACTCAGGGTCTACTAAAAATATAGTTTTAGAGGAAGCAGTCAGCAAGTTGAAGATGACAAGAATACCCCACACCAATCCTTACAAGGTCACCTGGCTAAACAAAGGGCAATATGTCCTTGTCAATGAGAAAGCTTGGGTGGAGTTTTGAATTGGGAGGTATAAAAAAAAAGTCTTATGTGATGTCCTACCTATGGATGCATGTCACTTACTCCTAGGTAGACCATGGCAATTCGACATAAAGGCCATGCATGATGGTGCGAAGAACTCATACTCTTTCAAGGACAATGTGACATTCAAAATATAGTCACTACTAGAGGATGCAGAGATGAAGTCATCTAGCCCAAATGTTCTCATGGATAGTGAGAAGGAGTTATTAGAGGCCTTGGAAGAAGGAGAGGGAGTTGGTTTTACATTGGTGTTGAAACCAAAAGATGAAAATGCAAACATAGCAGTAAAGAAGACATAGTTGCCAAAAGAAGTATAGGAGCTATTATAGAAGTATGAAGGCATAGTCAGTGATGGACAACCATCATCCCTACCACCTCAGAGGTTAGTAATCCATCAAATAGATCTAATCCCTAGAGCTACCATACCCAATAAGGCTGCATATAATATGACTCCTCAACAAAATGAGGAGATAGCTAGGCAGATTCAAGAATTACTAAGCCAAGGTCTGAGTAAGAAGAGCATTAGCCCTTGTGTCATGCCTACTGTCTTAGCCCCTAAAAAGGGAGGAACATGGAGGTTATGTACTGACTCCAGAGAAATAAATAGAATAAACATTAGGTATAGGTTCCTTATCCCTAGGATAGAAGACCTAATGGACTGTCTAGGAGGAGCAAGGTATTTTACCAAGATAGACCTAAAGAGTGGCTATCATCAAATTAGGGTAAATGAGGAATATGAGTGGAAAACATCCTTCAAGACCATAGAAGGACTATATGAGTGGCTTGTCATGCCATTCGGGTTATCCAATGCCCCATAAACATTCATGAGGTTGATGAATGAAGTCCTTAAAGATTATATTGGAAATTTTGTGGTAGTCTACTTGGATGATATACTCATCTATATTAAGATGAGAAGAACATCTCAGACACCTAGAAATGGTTTGTTAGAAGCTACATGAGGAGGATCTGATGATAAATTTAGAGAAGTGTGAATTCATCAAGCAAGAGTTAGTGTACCTTGGATTTGTGCAATCTCAAGGAAACCTACAAGATGGATCCTAGCAAAGTGGAGGCCATCATCAATTGGCCTACTCCAAAAACAATCACTAAGGTAATAATTTTTCATGGCTTAGCACAGTACTATAGAAATTTTATCAAAAAATTCAGCGCAATTTGTGCTCCTATACTTGATACTATCAAGGGTGGGATGAAGACTAAATTTGTGTGGAATGAATAAACTAACCATGGGTTTGAGCTACTGAAAAAGAAGATTGATACCCAACCAATTTTGGTTTTACCAAGCTTTGAAAAGCTATTTACAGTGGAATGTGATGCCAACAACATAGTCATTGGTGTTGTCTTGAGCCAAGAGGGAAGACCAATGGCCTTCCACTCTAAGAAACTAAGTGAAGCTAAGAAGAAATACTCTTCTTATGACCTAGAGATTATGCTCTGGTCCAGTCACTAAGAAAGTGGAGGAATTATTTGCTTCCAAAAAAGTTCATAGTCTATTTAGACAATCAAGAATTAATTTTCTTGAAATCTCAAGATAAACTCAGTCACAAACATATGAAGTGGGTTGAATACCTACAAGCCTACACCTTCAACATAAAACAAAAGAAGGGGTTGCATAATAAGGTAGCAGATGCCTTAAGTAGAAGAGACTTGACCATTCAAGAGATCCAACTTCTGAGCATGGGGGTAGACAACTTCAAAGACCTATACGGTGAAAATGATGACTTTGCAGACATTTACAAGGTATGCCAAGAGTACAAAAATCACTTTCATAGTTAATTCTCTAATTATACTTTACAGAGTGGTCTATTGTTTAAAGGGAGTCAATTGTGTGTCCCTTAGAGATCTATTTGAGAGAATATAATACAAGAGAAACACAATGGTGCACTTAGTGGGCATTTTGGTGTTAACAAAACTAAGGAATTAGTTCAAAGATTCTAATTTTGGCCCAAGATGAATTTGGATGTTAAAATATATGTAGAAGGTTGTGTTATTTGTGAGAAGAAAATAAGTACATCTACTAATGTAGGCCTATACCAGCATTTACCCATTCCAACCAGACCATGGGAATGTCTAAGTATGGATTTTGTAGTGGGATTGCCCAAGACAAAGCAGGAAATGGATAACATTTATGTTATTGTGGATAGATTTAGCAAGATGGCACACTTTGTACCCTACAAGAAAAAAATGATGCCAGTCAGATAGCTTCCCTATTTTTCAAGTAGGTAGTTAGAATACATGGTTTTCCACTGAGCATAGTGTCTGACAGAGACACAAAGTTTATGAGTCATTTTTGGAAGACTCTATGGCAGAAGTTGGTAACAAAATTGTCATTTGGATATGCATACCATCCTCAATATGATGGCCAAATAGAGGTAGTCAATAGGAGCCTTGTAAATATCCTAAGGTGTCTAACTAAGGAGTATGGTCAAACATGGGACCAACTCATTGGGCAAGCAGAATATTCCTACAATGACACAGTGAATAGGACTACTAGTAAGATTCCACCTTGTATGAGTTAATTTTGGCCTTCTAAATCAACCACACACTTCAACATAGTCATTCTTCACCAGGTACAGCCAAGACTGAATATGAGTTATTCATCCTGACTGTCTGCGTGATTCGACCTGTT
>MU227516.1:481792-503383 GCA_018584345.1 Thuja plicata
GGTAATGGGTCTGCTTGTGTCCCATGCAACTTTTCCAATGGAAGGAAAGTATTCTTCAAAGTAAAAGAATATGCACATTATGAGGGAACCAAACTTACATGTGTTTGTCCTTGAAGACCTTATTGTGAACATGTTCTCCTCAAATTTATGTAATAGGATCTCTGCAAGATCCATCTTCTTCCCCTATTTGATAATCTTGTATGCTGTGCTCATAGAAGTACTAGATATGATGTTCATTAGGCTTGCTTGGAATATCTTGTATCCAACACATGCTCCAAACTTTAGCTCTACGTCGATAATGGTGTTCACCTTTAGTGCTTTTTTATCTGATTTTGCACCAGTCATTTTTTCCACTTCTGCCAAAGATGGGTGCTTGTGAGCCTATGGTTTATCAGTTGTGGGATAACCAATAACCACATGAATAACATCCTTTGTTATTTCCTTTGGTTGGTTTAGCCATAGAGCCTTGTTGTGAACTCTGCTAAGAACAATCTTTATCCATTATGTCTTGAAGACCTTGGGAAAATGCAATGCATTTGTGAGTTCCTTTACTTCCAAGTGTTTGTGCTCTTCTTTGAGCTTTCTAGAATCATCAAATAATTCCCTATAAGCATTATCTAGGTCTAGATCTCCTATTTCTGAGATCTTACATTGAATATAAGACCTTACATCCTCTACCAGTAAAACCCTAGGTGGGATTTGGGAGTATGCTCCAGAATCGTCAGGTTGTGAATCTATTTCAGGATGTAACTTGTATTTTGGTTCAGCACACAAGGCTCTGTTGATAAGATTGAAGGGTTTCTTCTTATCTTCCTTAATTTTCTCAACTCTAGAAGTCGATGCCATCATTTTGCAAAAATTTAGGGCTTTTCATAAATAAAAATAGTGTGGTCGGTGAGTATGATTACTTACAGAATCTTTGTGCTTGCCTATGAATGTCAATGCTTTTGAGTCAAATTTATTCTTGTTGGGTTTCTCTCCAAATTGCTCTTAAATCACTCTGCTCTGCACGAAAATCATGGGTGTAAAAAGGAGTTTACCCGTCGAGCTTTTATAACCTCTTTGTACCCTAAGTTGTCATTAATGCTTACCAACTCATTGGTATATGAAGACTGATTTTGTTGGTAAATACATTCATAACATCTTTGGTGTATGTGCAAAGCGTCAGGGTTGCTAGCAATTTTGGAGACTTCACCGATGATTTTCAGTGAGGTTGCGAAGATAGCTTTTGTTGATTCAATGTTCACCGATATCCGTCAATTTACACTTAGCTTGTGTAATGACTGATACATTCCAGTAAGTAGTGCTAACTTTTCTGTGTGTTCACCGATACAAATTTTGCCCAATAACTGATGGTTTCTTTTCAATAGTTTAGCAAATAACAATATATTGCATCTTTATTCATGCTTATATTACAATATGAACTAAGTGTAATGGAACTGATGTACAATGTAACTTGTCATAATGCAATTCCATACTTACTTGTGCAATCTAGTTGGATGTAGCGATGTCACCAGATCCATTGGATAAGGTGTCACCATTTGCATTTCTTGTTCTAGCACCTTCAGTGTTAGTGGCTTTTACCCACATCTTGTTTCTCATTCTCTTGATGTCATCAATGGTATCTCCATTGGGTTGTGCACTTGTGTCTCTCAGTTGGTCTTTGCAATCTCTTATTACATGTCCAACCTTATGACAATGTAAACATGCCATACCTAGATTGGTCCAGCCTCTTAACCTTCTGGTCCATTTTCTCATACAGTTGGCAGCAATATGACCATACCTTCCACATGCTATATAGTTTACCCATGTGTTATATTCCCAAACATATGAGTTACCTACTCTTGTTGGTTTGCAGCTTTTATCAGTTTCCTTTGGTGTCCATGCCTTGTTGTTCTTTTTCCAAAATTCCTTATGTGTATGCCCATTTATCTTGCATGTAGGACAGTACTTGTCCATATAGGTTTTTCTCTTTGGATTTGTCACTTTGGATCTGCACTCATGTGCCTTGTGTCCTTTCTTTTGACATTTATAACAATTACCAGTAAAATTAGATTGTGCTTGAGAAATACCTTTCATTTTTCTTCTACAGATGTTTGAGGTGAGGCCTGGTTTTCCATAGTGATTGCATGATAGCTTCTTGGATCTTGGGATTGTGAAAGCATTCCTCTGATCTAGTTGATTAGAAGATTCACCATTCTCATTACACCCTAATCCTATGTAGTTGTTGACTCTTCTCTGTCCATCAAGAAAATCATCCATCCTTTTGTTTCTATCCTTAGCCTTTTTGATTAATTCATTATGTTGATTCTGGACTTTGATTTCATGTTTCAATTTTTCAATCTCTTCTCTTAGCTCACCTATGATCTGTATTCTTTCAATGAGTTCTGTATTCAATCTATTTTCTTCTTGACTCATAAGAATTATCTGGTTGATAACCTCATGGTGATGCTTAGTGAGTCTTAGAATCTCTGATTCTTTCTCTTGTAGCTTCTCTGTAATTTTCCTCCTATCATCAATGGCTAGTGTTCTTTCATTTTCAGCTTTTCTTGCATCATTTACGACATCAATCATTTTCACCATTTGAGTCTCTTGACCAATTTGCAGCATCTTGAGTTGATCTATCAGATGTAGATTGACCTCTTGTAGACTTGTAATTTATTCTACTAATGCATCTGAAGATTTTCTCATTGATGATTATGTTGTTTCAAAGTAATCTATTATTTCCAATTCTTTGTAGTCTTTCTCATTCAGTCTGGTTTCCATAATCTTTCTTTCATCAAGAATTTTTATCAGTTTTATTTTTGCCTCCTTATACTTCTCATATTTTAATTGCATATGTAACTGCTCATTCTCAATAGTCATGTCGAGTCTGAACTTGTCCATTGCTCCGATCTTTTCTCTTAAGTATTTAAGCTTTTCAAGAAAGAGACTTAGCTCTGATACCAATTGTTGGAATTGTATTGGAATGATGTACTAAGAGGGGAGGGGTGAATCGGTACCTCTAAAACTTTTCTTGGTTAGCCCATTAACCCTTAATCATCAGTTTTTAAATTATCTTATCTAACTGTTCATCTTTCTTTATGTATATGCAATCATATCATAAGTTCTTTAGTATGTAACCATAACAAAAACATTCATGAAAATAGATGACACATAACACAAGATATGATATCACAGAAAACTCATGTTAGGAATTAAAAATTGCGATGGGGATTGTTACCCACAAGACTTCACTAGCTGCAGATAAGAAGGGGTCAGTTAAGGCTTACAGTTGGTCACTTTTGATGACCTACCCTGTTAGGAGTATTACAGTGGAGACCTGTTAAGATCTACTTCATTTGAAGCTTTAGCATCACTGTTAAGTGTACACTCTGTTAATATATTTGGAAAGAACTCTTAAGTCCACCTTTTACAAAAGGATTTTAGATGTGATGCACTTGTTAGAATGCAACTACATAATTCTTTGATCTGATGATGTGTGCAATCTTTAATTGCTGATAACAAATCCAATAAAGCTACCTATGTATAAGTAATCATCCTTCCATGATTGAATAATACCTTTATATGCTCGTCGGTAGCCTCTATGTTCTTGACAACTGATATGATCTATTTTTGAACTTTGCATGAATTCTGACTTCTGTTCCTTAGATGCTCTTCATGGCTATCAACAACAATGAATTCATAAATCACAATTGAGTTGAACATCTATTTATACTAGTTTTTGGCTCAATTCTTGATTCACGCTTCACAAGTTAACTCTAGATCCAAGGTTTACAACTTGACCTTGATCTTTAGTTAGATATGTTTTAGATCCGTTAGGATTCTTTAAAACATTTACATAAAGCTTGCTTGAATCTTAAGTTATCATTTAAAACAAATTAAAACTTTATAAATAGAATTACATTGCTTTATCTGACATGTAAAACTCAGATCCACTATTTGCGGGTTCTCTAACTTACTGTCGGTTATGAATATTGGTTTTCTTGGTCGTCGGTGTTCCTTTCTTGAACTGGTCATCGAGTATGCCTTTTTTTTTTCGTCAATTTTGTTCTCAAAACTGTGTCATCGGGTATGTTCTCAATGTTATGTTATTGACCCGTTGGTGATGTCTTATTCACTTAATCAGTGCAACACTTGTCAGTGTTCGTCGGTCAATTCCATACTTATCATTTTTCCATGACCTTTGTGTTCCATCAGGTATGCTCGTTGTTTGTCGGTAATGCTTGTAGTCCGCCAGTAATGCTTGTAGTCTGCTGGTGATCTCTGTTGTCTGTCAGTGATCTCTGTCAATGTTTTTCACTAAGTATACTAATGGAAAAATTAATGTCATCAATAGTGACCACCAATATAGGCTAACTTACACTATTCTTAATGATAATTACCCTCCTTGTTCTCATGATCAGGTGCCAGGTGTCATTTTAATTCTCATCCATCACACCCAAATTTGTTATTGTTGTTTTCTTCAACAACTCAAGCTCTAGTGTTGTTGCTCCAAAGAATCAAATCAATTTATTTATGGCTCTGAGATAAAACCATGAATCCATTGCTGTTGAAACCCTCTATGCAAATTCAAATGTTCAAATAATACCAGCTATAATAGTCACTTTGGCATGGACTCAAAATTAATGGCTAAGATAAAACCATTTCATAACTTTAAAACACCATCGCAGATATCTTTTAACTACCCGGGCACGAGATCAAACTTGGACACATGTTACAAAGGCGTAATGCCTTAAAGGTTAGATGAATTGCATCTTTCTTCTAAGGCTTTACGCTGACCACATGATCAAAAATGACTTGATCAATATTTACCTCTTACTGACTTAAGCTCGTAACTCATCTTTAACTAGCCTTTAACCCTAGGTGACTAAAATCCTTTGTATCTCTAAGTCGCTAGATATTTTCCCTAGCTCTGGTTGCATTGCAAGATTTCACACCAACCATAAGATCAAGATCAAATCAATGATCCTCATGTAATATCCTAATGAAAAGGCCTTATACAAATTTATCGAGCGATCTAGTGACAGCCACAAGATCTTTATTACATCATCGGTTTAGATTTAATCTCTGCAAACTCAACTTGTCCTTACTCTGACCTGAGTTTTATCTGGAGATACAACGATAGTGCAAATCTCTAAGTCTTTGAATACTTTTCATAACTCTTTTTTTATCTAGAGATCTAGCGCAAACCCTTGATCTTAACTTTGATCTACGGCTATGTTTTAATCTTAGAAAACCCTAACTTGACTTGAACTTAACTCAGCCTGACCCTGGATATATCTAGATATTGTGCAACTAAAAGAAACTCAGAGTTGCTAAACACTTTCTTTAACTCTGGGTATATTCTGAGATTTTGTGCTAACCATTCATCTAATGTGAGATCTACGATCCTCGCTGAGTCACTGAGCACTTTTCTTAACCTCAGGTTCATTCAGAGATCACGCGACAAGGCAAAAAGAATAACCCTATTTTAAATCTAAGTCTATCTGGAGATCACGTGACTAGCTAAGTCTCTAAATTACTGAGTGTTTTCCTTTACCCTGATTTTATTCTGAGATTTCACAAAAACCACATGATTAAGTTTTTATCTATGCCTTGTAATTAATCTCTAAATCATTTTGTACTTGCTCAATTTTTTGGAGATTACTCAAGTACCCTTGATTTTATTTTTCATTTACGGTTTGTGCTGAATCTCCCAATATTTTCTCTTAACTCAAGTTTTGTTCAGAGATCACAAGACTAAAGGAAAAGAATAACCATGCTTTAACTCTGACTTTATCTAGAGATTTCATGACTGAAGCTATCTGTGAGTCGCTAGACAATTTTATCAACCCTGGGTTTATTCTAAGATTTCACAAATTCCATAGATCTCTTGACCACTTACACACATGTCTACATCTTAGCCATTGTCTCTTGATCACTGAATAAATTATGAACTTTTGAATTCTTCTAGAGATTCAGTGCCAGCCACAACATCTGATCTTCATCAATGGTTCAAATTCACCCACGACAAACTTAAATTGGCTTTAACTTAACCATGACTAACCACAGTTTATTTAAAGATTCAATGAATGAATGAATCTCTATGTCGCTAATTAAATCTTCTAACTTGGGTTCTTTTTGGATATCACGCACTAGCCCTCAGATCTTTTCTCAATCAACGATTAGTGTTAAGTCTCACAAAATTTCTGTACCTGATCCATTTTAACTGAGATTACACAGTAGCCCTTAATTATACTTTAACCCAATGGTCTGCGCTGAATCTTAAGACTTTTCACTTAACTGTGCTTTCATTCTAAGATTAAATTTCATTCACATGATCAACACTATATCAATGCTTCTTGCTTGATCTAGACTAGTCCACCTTTTAACTTTACTTGAATTGATCATAACCCTAGTCAATTTCAAGATTATGCGATTGAAGGGAAATGCAAGTTTCTAGAACATCTCTTAACTCCAAGGTCTATTCAGATATTATGCATGAACCATAGGATCAACAAAGCATCTACGATTCTTGCTAGATCTCCAGACATTTCATGACATCATCAATTCATTTCAATATTAAGCACCAGCCAATCATCTCGATCCCAATCTATGATCCTAGCTTAATCTCGTGAGATTTCACTTAACCCTAGATGTATTCACAGATTCAGTGAAAAAATAGGAAAAGTAACCTTGCCTTGACCATGATTACATTATGAGATTATGCAACTGAAGAGATCTCCAAGTCACGAGATAAAAACATAACCCTTGAGTTTGTTGGGAGATCTCAGGCCAAGCACATGATCAAAACAAGATCTATGGTCTGCGCTAGATCTCTAGAGTACATATCATGACATCATCAATTCATTTCAAGATTAAACTCCAGCCACTCATCTTGATCCCAATCTATGATCCTTGCCAAGTCTTGCAATCTTCTTGTACTTGATCAATTCTTCATGAGATTATGTGCCAGCCACACGATCATAACTTAAAAGGAACTCGATCAATGACCTTCACATGATCTCAGAAAGGAAAGAGAATATTCCATATCATCTAGAGATTAAGAGAATTATTAAAGTTGAGACAACAATCCAAGAGAAGGGAAATGATGAAAAGTTAGAGCAAGCACTCATAGAAGGCAAAATGCAGTTGAGGAAAATTGAGAACTATAAAATACAAGGCCAAAAAGTTAGATCTAAGGCCAAGTGGATCAAAGATGGAGATAGGGGGTCCAAATACTTATTTAACCTAATTAGAGCCAAAAAAGGTAGAGAAGAAATAATTTGTATACAAAGTGATAAAGGAACTACTAGGAACAATAAAGAAATAGTGGAAGGATTCTATGATTTCTATAGAAGATTATTTACTTCAGAGCACAAAGAGGAAAATTGTGTAGTAAAGAAGCAGTGCATCAAGGTCATCCCCAAGAAGGTGTCAAAATAGGAAGCCATGAGGCTTCTATAAAAGGTTAGTCTCAAAGAAATAAATGAGGCCATTGGATCACTAGCTAATGATAAATCCCTTGGATTAGATGGCCTACTAGTAGAATTCTACAAAAAGAACCAAGAGTGGATAGCTAATGAATTGCTTGAGGTGTATGAAGAAGCCTTTGAAGCAGGATCCTTGGGAAAGAGCATCAATGAAGGAATAATTAAACTACTACCCAAAGAGGGATACAAATCTCAAGTCAAACAATGGAGACCAAGCACCCTACTTAATATATCTTACAAAATAATTACTAAATTCATGGCCAAGAGAACTAGTAGCATGCTAAATGACATCATCTTTGTCACTGAGATAGGGTTTATCAAGGGATGATATATACTAGACAATTTGATTACTAGTTGGGAAGCCATGCATTAGGCCAAAATGGATGGAAAAAATGCAGTGATGGTGTTATTAGACTTTGAAAAAGCATATGATAGAATTGAATGGCCATTTTTTTTTTAAATGTTGGAGGCTTTTGGGTTTCCAGACTACTTCTGCAGATGGGTGAGCATCTTTTTTCAGGACTCCTCTATAGTGATCAATGTAAATGGAGAAATATCAAAATCAATCCAACTATGTAGATCCATTAGGCAGGGAAGCCCTTTGGCACCATCTTTATATGCCATTTTTGTTGATGCCTTCTCATATATTCTTAAGGCCAGTAAATTTGGTCCACCAATAAAAGGTATACATCTTCCCAATTCAGATGAGCTTATTATAGAACAATTTGGTGATGACATAACTTTATTCCTAGAACTAGAAGAAGATAACTTTGATAATATGCTCGATAGACTCTAGATCTTCTGTCGTACCTCAGCAGCCAAAATTTTAGTACATAAATCTACTATATTAGGATGGACTTCAGGGGCACCAAACTGAATTACCAGAAAAGAATGGCAGTGATATGGGCCCTCAAATATTGTAAGATACCTGGTCATTCCTTTTTCCATCTCCCCCAATGTAAAGGAAATGTGGACATGGATTTATAAAAAAATGAAAACAAACATGTGAAATGGAAGACACACATGCTATCTCTAGCTGGAAGAACTCAAGTGGTGCAAAAATTCCTTTGATCTCATGCAGTATACTACTCATCCACTTGGATTTTTTCTAAGTACCAATTTGATAAAATGGAAAAAGATTTGAGAGGGTTCCTATGGTCTGATGGACTTGGAAACAAGAAAAGGCACTGTGTCAAATGGGAGTGGTGTTGTGCTCCTAAACACCTTGGGGGAGTGGGGTTAAGAAATCTTAGAACACAAGGCATTTCCCTAGCAGCCAAATGGATTTTCATAGCCTTGGAAGGGAAGAACCTTGGAAAGTTTTAATCAAGAACAATATTGAAAAGGTAGTCATCAAGAAGAAGAAAGAATGGAAGCATGTTCCTGTTAGTGAAATTTTAATGGGAGACTTTAAGGTTAAAGTCTGTGGGTCCAAGGTATTCCAATCTATCTAGAAGGCATGGTGCTAGGTAAAGCCTTTAATCTATGCAAGAAATGTTGTGGGGAATAACCCATACTTTTTTGTCATAGATAGATCTATTTGGTGGGGCATTTATCTAAAGAATAAACAATTGGCACTAACTCAATGTTTTTCTTCCAAAGAATAGCAGAGGAAGGGTATATCTCTAATTAAATATGTATTGGTTGACAATAAATTGATTTCTTGGGAAGATATAAGAAATAAATACAACCTCCCCAAAACTAATAAAAAAACATACACTCTGATCTCTAAAGTCGTGGGTAGATTATATCCTGGTAAGGTTTTGAATTTTAAATAAATGATGGATCAGATAAAGTGGAACAATGGTAAAGTATTGAGAGATTTTTCTCGCAAAATTATTTATAATATGCTCAAATATGATGTGAATATTACTAATAGGATCATTCAGAGTTGAGGACCCAACTGGATAGGTAATAGATGACATTTTTTCTTTGATTTCTTTTGGCATGCACAAGTGGAACCCAAAATTTTATTTTTTAGATGGATTTTGTGTGTGAAAAAATTAGTTTTTGGCTCTTTTATGTGCCCACAAGGTATTCAAAATGTTGTTTGTTCCATTTGCAAGTGCCCAGAAACTTATGAACATCTCTTTTTTTAGTGTCCTTTTGCTAGTAGAATTTGGTCTAGTCTTTTGGGTCAAGTCATTGTCTAGAATTTTCCTAATAACATTCATTGGTATGAAGTTGTTTTGGTTTTTTTGGATGTTTTTGATTGTAAGTTGAACAAATTTTGGGATGCCTTATCTATTGTTACTCTATGGACCATTTGGAGGTTTACGAATGAGGATATTTTCCAAGATAGAAGCAGAGATCATACTAAGTTTTTTATTAAACTCACACTCTTCCATATTGTTACACAGGTTACTGTTGTCATTGAAGTACCAAGAGAAAGATTCCAAGCATTAGTCAAGGAAGAAGCCATGGTCATCTTCAAGAAAGGGGTTTAGTCTACTTCATATACTAAGGACCCTCAAGAAACTGGCACATCTGGAGGTACAGTCAATCCCAATCAATAAATTATTACTACAGGGGTAGTGGACAATTAGGAAATTCATAATTACTGGGCTAACAAAGAAGAGAACCAAAATGCTAGCAGGAATGAAAACCAAAATGGGGACAACAATGATGGATGGGACAATACTGTTCCAAGGGAGAAAAATAGTGGATGGGATGAATCATAATCATATAACAATTTGATCTTTTTTTTGGGACAACAACTCTTTTTGTAATGCATCTATAATATAGGTATCTGTTACATGTGGTAAGATGGTAAACTATTGCAGATCACTCTTCTACACATCAAAACTCTTTTAATGTACTTTTGGTATACTGTTGATACTCTATTTTAATATATAAAAAAAAAGAGATAAAGAGCTTCATGAGATAAAATAATATTCCTTGGCCATGCACAGGACGAAAAAGGATATTAAGTGGCTTGAAAAAGTAACACAAAATTAGAACAAGTCTTGAAGGTCTAGGGTTTTAAATGCATTTCTTTCACAAGAGACCTAGGGTTTAGTGTTTTTCACCATTTTTTCACTCCATTTATTGGAAATCAACACTTGTAGGAAAATTTGATGATACACTTGAACATACCTTGACAATTTAGGGCACAATTGACACTGGGAACCCAAAATGTTTAGCAAGACTCATAAAACTAGAAATATATCCAACACATACTTCAGAAAGGTACATTTTTATTGTGGGTCACAATTCCCACATAGGTTTTTTCCATATTGGTTTTCCTCATTAAATATGGTGCCAACTGAGTTAAATCTATGTTAAATGAGTTTGAATGATTGATTTGCATATTATGAGATGTATGGTTGTCTAATTTGTTAAGATATTTGTTGAATTGGTTTTACTGTATTTAGTTCTACTGAGTGAATTAGTTCAACATCAAGCTAAGTTTTAAGTGTTGAAGTTTGGTTTAGTTTGATTCACCTCTCCCTCTCAGTGGGACCAACACAGGAGACAAATGGTATAGTCAATCAGATCTTGCTAAAAGTATGAAGACTAGTCCTTAGACACCTAGGTCAAACATTGGTAATACTCTAAATTTTAAATCTCATTTCTTGAATTTGTTCACTTGAGCCTTCCAAGACACTCTTTAGTCCTCAAAATTTAGTCCTACTATTCTCCACACCCTAAATACAATCCACCCCATGAATAATCTGATGTAAAGCCCTCCTATAATCCTCTAAGGAACCTAACTCAATGCAAGGGATTGACCAAAGATTGGAACCCTCTTAAGGAATTAGACTCAACTCAAGACTTTATAGAAAGGTATGACTTAAGGTAACCCCACATAACATACTTTTGAACAAGCTCTCTTTACTTTGAACTCTTTCCTTCACTCCCAATAATACCACAACTCTTCCTTCTCACCACTTGGTAATCCACTATCCCACACATCATTATATCGATCTTCTCTTCAAGGCATACTAGCCCTTGATTCTTCACCCAAATCCAAATGCCAAATATAATGGCTTCTAGGGTCTTCAACCAGCCCTATCCAATTTACATCCACATTCCACACACTCTTCCTTATTATTCATTCAAGGTATCTGATTGGATCCACTCACCTAGACCCACAACCAAATGCAATGCATCTTCATTGAACTTTCATGCCTCAACACTCTTCCACTTTCCAATGACTATCCACATACATAACCCCACTAGACTCTTGAATTGAGACTTTCACTCACTCTTTTCATTCCCCTACATCCAAGCACCTATGATAACCCTTACTCCTCTATTAAAGAGACTATACCCCCTGACCACCTTGGTCTTCAAAACAATTTCCAATGTATTTTCATAAATGACAGTGACCCTACAACTTATGACTCCACACTTGGGACAGTCATCTAAACCATTCCCCCCAAGCATTGTGTCCTTGTTATCTCATCAAAAAGACACCCTAAAATCCTTCTAGACCCTATCCATACACTTTAGCATCCACTACATCCATTAACCAAGACTCTCAAACAAAATACTTCAACTTACACAGTCACTGTCATTCTGAGATAGTCATGTCCACCTTTGTAACTTTAATTGCATACTTAAACTCTTATTAACCCCAATTAACCTTTGGAGTACTTTAAAATCCTCAATTTGGATTTAAATTCTCTTCTTACACCCTACCTAACATATCAAATGAAAAAACACAAACTCTGTTAGCATCAAGGATCCTTTCCTTCATAATCTGATTTGACTGTCATACCTGAGTGTGACATAACATTGAAATGTAGAAGGATTCAAGATTTATTAACATACATTCCAAACCATGTGAAATACCTTCTTACACTTGAGAAAAAATTACAATATTTCTTTCCCAACAACACAGTGATCAAATTTCAATGAATCAACATATCAATCATGACTATAATTGTCATAGGGTTAAGATAGTTGATAGTGATCTATCAAGAAGATACTTAAACCCATTTAAGACTCCTTATTATGAAATATAAAAGGTTCATTGAAACATGAAATATGACTTTGTAACTCACAAATTGATCCTATTGCTCTAATATTCCTTGAAATAAAGAGGTATTGGAATAAAAGGAAGGGAAAGAGATTCCACAACCTAAAACTCAGTTGTACATAGATTAGGACTGAGAATAACAAAACACCTTCTGAATACCCAATTTGAACAAAAATGAAAAGTAAAGGATATGAACTGAATCACAATAACCTTGACACAGAATCCATTAAGAAAACTCAAAAATAAATAGGAACAAGAAGGACTACTACTATATATACAGTAAAAAGGGGCCAAATACAATCCGCATCACCGAGAGCTACAAAAATTCAAATCTTAGAGTATGATAGAATGGAAGAACTAACTCAATCATAAAAATTTGAGAGGCATATATAGGGGTGAAATCAAAATCTGCATTTTCATGGAATCCTGAATCCACCCTGACTGATCCCACTAAATTTGGGACTAAATGAAGGGGTATCTCTAAAAATCTGCATTTTAGGTCCATAAAGATGTTGCTCAAATCCGGATGACAGGAATCCAGGATTTAAAGGGGTAGGTGAGGAGTGGTAGTTTTTATAATATGTGCCTTAACAAAAATCCTCCTACCAAATCAAATCCATTTTCTCCCCTAATCATGCTTGATAATAATATTGGCCAAAATGATTTAAAAAAATATCATTTGTCAATATTTTACAATAAAATTTGCATGATTTTACAATTAAATATATCCCATTTCACATCCTAACTCCCCAAACAAGTACATTTATCAAATTACAATCTTGGGGTTATAAGATTTTACATTTAAAACTTTCCTTTATGACCTTGGATTTTCAATTAAAATTTTACATCTTCTTTTACCCTCCTTTACCTAGGTAAGAAAAGTACCCTTAACCCACCTTATCATATATTATGAAACATATTAAAACATCTCCCATTTTGACATATATCTATGTTTTAAAATATGCTCAAATTGACCTCTTATCTTCAATGCCATTTTTTACCTCTTTTTGAATTGGGGATGAACTTGAGTTTTACTGCACTCCATTTGGAAAAGACAACTTTGAATTGGAGAATGTTCCCATTTGCTTGAGCTTTGCTAGATCTTGGAATTAGAAGTTGGAAACTTCTACTTCATAAACAATGAGGTACATGATTTATTCTTATCATTCTTTGATGCTTTGATCAAACCTGAGTTTCCTAGGGCATCATTACTATTATCTTCTCTGCATTTTTAATTCCTGAATACATCTCTGTATCTTCTATTTCCTTGCTACATGTAGAATTATTAGAATATGTTTGTGCCAAAAGAGCTTCTCTTAATTTTGTATCATTGCTTTGAATTTTTGTCATTCTAGAAAAACCCATGAACAGCTAGGGCATCAATGATCTATAATTTTTTTCCCCTTACTACTGTTTATTGCTCCATAAGATGTGGTGTAATTATACTATAACTATGATTTCATTTTGCTATTGTTTTTTACCTTCTCCTATTTCAAAAATGAATTCGATTGGAGCATTAAAAAGTTGTTGTTTTTTTCTTTGAAGAAAGATGTGGTTTATGGATACATCTCTATCATTTGCTTTATTGCTATTCTAGAAACATTATCTCTTCTTTTTAATCCATAGGAAGTGGTGCTTGCATGACCCCTATTGTGGATGCCCTTCTTGATTTGGGAGGTCATTTAAGTGAAACTTGTTGAATTGTTGTTTGAGCTCCACAGAATGGAGCATGATCATATATCACTATTGTTTGTAGATTGATAGGATCCCTTTGATAATCATTAAAACTTTGAAAGCATGTTGGTTCTTTGTTTTAAAGGAAAAACATGGTGTGAACTAGAACATTAAAATTCTTATCCTCATTTGATGTTGTTCCACGATTTTGCATTGTTATTTTGCATTTTCATTCTCCATGATTTGTATCAATCTTCTGGCTATAACACCATAAAATGATGTTGCAATGTTATTCTATCCTGAAAGAACCTACAACATTATTATTATCATTCTTTTCTTGATTCTGTTTCTTGGAACATTGCTGCACTTAATGTTACCTTTGTTATATTGGTTCTATTGTGTTCTTCCATTGATGAAACCACGGGTCCATCTAGGGCATCAATTTTTCAAAGGAAATGAAATATATATTATTCTATGTTGTTGGAGTGTATCACCTTGCTATGTTTTATATGCACCATGATTTTGTGTTACTATTTGAAATACCATGTTGAATCTTTTGTGTTTCTCTATGATTACTGTTGAGGGATTATCTTTATTTGAAACCTCTATGGATGCCTAACTCTCTTCCATAACTGTTGCTCCATTCCTCTTTAATGATGTTTCACTTATGCTTGATTTCTTTGCTGAGATACAATGTATAATGTTGCACCTTATTTTGCAGAATGTATCATATGCAAAGTACATTGTACTTCTTGTTTCTACCCCCATATATTATGTTGTTTCATATGCATATTTATCCTTTTCTAGATTAGTGCTCTGAGAAACACTTGCAAACCTTTGAGTTACACATGCAAGTTGACTTGTATAGACTTGTATACAAAGCATCATCCTCTTGCATGAAGATTACTTTTTTTGAGATATTGTAAAGCATAATTAAGTCAAACCAATTGTACTTACATATTTGTTCTGACGCAATGGCTTCAATGCAAATTTTCCTTATCTTTCTAGCTTTACTTCTTCTTATCTCTTTATTTCTCTGATTCTCCCTATTGCTATAAAATTTGATTACCTCTTCTTGGGCACACATACTGGTAGATATATGTGTATTTTTCATTGTTGATGTTGATGGAATCCACATTACAGTTATCTTTGATTTGAAATTTATTGATTTATGAGCACTTTCTCGAGATGTGTTTTCTGAATGCGTTTGTATCTACACATACCACTGATTTTGAATAATGATTTTGATTGAAATGATGCCCTTATGCACCATTATACAACTTTTTATTCATGTATTTTTAATTCTCCATCGTTACTACCACTTCGTTGACTATTTTCTCCTTCTGGATCAGTGTTCCTCCTTGGGGCTGTGGGGATAATCAGAAACTCTATTTTTGATGGGGCTTCTGATAAGCCTAACAACTTAAATTTAGGGTACTAAGAGGGAATGTCATGTGATCATGGGTGTTCTTTTCCTATTATGTGGGTATTGTCAAGGGGCCTTAAGGGCTTCCCTGATAGTTCCCACATTACAGAACAACACCATCCATTATAGTTCTCGAGAATCTTCATCTTTGTAAGTGTTCTTTCTCATGCACGGGTTCTCTTTAAAGGTGGTCGGTGATGGCTTCCCTTCAAGATTTCTTGTGCATGAGTAAGGGAATTTATTACATATAAATGTAATAAAACAACTTCTTATGTACCTGCACATGGAACAAAAAAATTAGTGAAAATATGGTATTCTTCCTTCCTCTATAGCATTATTGTGAGTATGCTCATGCCTAGATCATGGTCTCCTTCTTCTGGTGTATGGTTAATTTCATGCATGCATAATTGTAGATGTAGTAGATAATTGGTTATCATTCATTGCTTAGATCCATTGGATCTAACCCATCCATCTCTCTCTTTTGCAAGTTCTGGATCAAACATGAGCACACTGCAGTCACCTTGGGGTCAACACTTCTTCCTTTCTTCAGGAAATGTCTGGTGCCCTATTATTTATATTCATTTTCTTTGTGCATGTATGTACAAATAATTTTAGGAGTTGACTATGCTCATGGCCTATGTGAGCTCAGATAAATTCTTTAATTTCCTTATACACATATTTGTCTTTTATGCTCAAATCTGAATATGATCCAATATATATATCATTTCATTCATTAGATAGCTTAGTTTCATTCTCTCTTTCATGTACTTTCCAATTTCAGCTTTAGAAAATGAACACAAGTTTAATTCAGATCACTAATAATGTGCAAACTAGGTTATCTTAGCAAGTAACCTAGTAAGTAGGCTAACAATCTTAACCAATTGAATGAACATAAGAATTGGGTAACATTTTTGGTGACCTTGACTGAGTTATTTCCTATTAAGTACCCTTTTGACTAGTTTCCTTCCATTATCCATTGGGCATAGAGTCCTCTGGCTTCCATAACTAAAACTTGGCTCAAAACCTAAAAAACAACAGCTCCTTCTCAAACAAAACAACTAAATGCCTAACACATATTGACATTATTTTGAGGGACTCAACATGTGAGTATGAATGGTTTGTATCAGTAGGCTCTCAACTCACTCATACCAATCATTGATGCTTTCTTGAAGAGGCTTGGAGGATGGAATCAATGTGTCTCTGGCTTATTACTAACTACTGAAAACCAGAAATACCACTGAAACTGAAACATATTTGTTCTACAGCACTTAGGGAACACAGAGAACCAAACTGAAAAACTTTTAATCTACCCTAAGCTAATCAATCATCATAACCTCAGATACATCCATTAATAGATTGATTGAAATAACTTCCTTTTCTCACCAACAACGGATGAGATACATACATACATGCAATATAAAAGGTATGCAAAATGAGTTGAAAGACCTGAAACTCTTGAAGCATATATTGTAAATGAATAGATGTGTCACATACATCTTGCATTCGATCAAAATCTATGTAGATTTGAGGTATATGTACATGTTGAATTTGTTTCTCTATAACTGGAATCTTAGGCATAGTCCCCATTTTGGAAATATGTCTGATTAGGCAGTCCCTTGTAATAAAAAATTATGGAACACTATTGATTTTTATTAATTCCACCATCATACCATTTTGTTCAGAGAATTCAAGATAAAAAGAACCAGGAGAAAGAGTAATTGGTTCATCTACCTGATATTTCTGATTACAAACCTCTTGATCATTAATGATATGATGATTTTCTTGTACTTCTTGAACCAAATTAGATTCTTGAAGCCTCTTTTCAACACTGTCTACACTTGTCCCCTCTTGGACCAGCCCCTTGTCAACTTCATTTTCATACTTTTGCTGAGATTCAGCAACCATCATGTGTTCAGCAACTTGTTGAACCCAATTCTCTTTATGAGGAGATGAATGACAATTGTCTAATTTTGTCATGAATACTTCAAGACCTTCCCAAAACTCAGCCTCATCATCTTGATTCTCATATTTGCATGGGAGAGGACTAATATTTACCTTGTTGTGATTGTTATGCATGCTCAAAACATCAAGATCTTGAACTTCCTCTTGCTGCTCTTTTAATGATGTAGGGGAAATCTGAATTTCCTCTTCCTCGTCACTCACAAAACCTGGGATTTCATAAAAAAAATTAGATGAGCCCACTTGAGTGATTTCTTCATAAGGCTCCTTGGCTGGTATAGGTTGTCCCTACGGAAAAGTTTGAACATCTTTAGGTTGTGAATCCACAACCGGGGCTTGATGATTTGTAGATAATTTGTACATAGATTAGGATTGCAAATAACAAAACATCTTCTAAATACCCAATTTGAACAAACATGCAAATTAAAGGATACAAAATGAATCACAATAACCTTAACACAAAATCCAATAAGAAAATTCATAAATAAATAGGAATAAAAAGGACTAGTGTTGTATATTTAGTAAAAAGGGGCCAAATACAATTTGCATCACTGAGAGATACAAACATTCAAATCTTAGAGTGAGATAGAATGGAAGAACTAAATCAATCAAAAAAATGTGAGAGGTCTATATAGGAGTGAAAGCAAGATCTGCATTTCCATGGAATCCTGAATCCACCCTGACTGATCCCACTAAATTTGGGACTGAATGAAGGGGTATCTCTGAAAATCTGCATTTTAGGTCCATAAAGATGTTGCTCAAATCCAGATGACAAGAATCCTAGGTTTAAAGGGGTAGGTGAGAAGAGGTAGGTTTTAGAATATATGCCTTAACAACAATCCTCCTACCAAATCAAATTCATTTTCTCCCCTAATCATGCTTGATAATAATATTGGCCAAAATGATTAATAAAAATATCATTTGTCAATATTTTACAATAAAATTTGCATGATTTTACAATTAAGCATATCCCGTCTTGCATCCTAACTCCCCAAACAAATACATTTATCAAATCAAAATATTGGGGTCATAAGCTTTTACATTTAAAACTTGCCTTTATGAATTTCTTGGATTTTATATTAAAACTTTACATCTTCTTTTACCCTCCTTTACCTAGGTAAGAGAAATACCTTAACCCACCTTATCATATATTATGAAACATATTAAAACATCCCCTATTTCGGCATATATCTATGTTTTAAAATATGCTCAAATGGACCTCTTATCTTCAATGCCATTTTTTACCTCTTTTTACATTGGGGATGAACTCAAGTTTTACTGCACTCCATTTGGGAAAGACAACTTCAAATTGGAGAATGTTTCCATTTGCTTGAGCTTTTCTAGATCTTGGAATTTGAAATTGGCAAGTTTTGTTTCATAAACAACGAGGTACATGATTTATTCTTATCATTATTTGATGCTTTGATCAAGCTCGAGTTTCCTAGGGCATCATTGCTATTCTCTTCTCTGTATTTTCAATTCATGAATACATATCTGCATCTTCTATTTCATTGTTGCATGTAGAATTATTAGAATATGTCTGTGGTAAAATATCTTCTCTTAATCCTGTATCATTTCTTTGAATGTTTATTGTTCTAGAAAAACTTGTGAACAACTAGGGCACCAATGACCTATGATTTTTTTGACCTTACTGATGTTTATTTCTCCATAGGATGTGGCGTAATTATACTGCAACTAGGATTTCATTTTGCTATTGTTTTTTACCTTCTCCTTTTGCAAAAATGGATTCGATTGGAGCATTAAAAAGTTGTTGTTTTTCTTTCAAGAAAGACGTGATTTATGGATACATCTCTATCATTTTCTTTATTGTTGTTATGGAAACACTATCTCTTCTTTTTAATCCATAGGAAGTGGCGCCAAGACCCCTATTGTGGATGCCCTTCTTCATTTGGTAGTTCTTTTAAGTGAAACTTGTTGTATTGTTGTTTGGGCTCCATAGAATGGAGCGTGACCATCTATCACTGCTATTTGTAGATTGATTGGAGCCCTTTGATAATCATTAAAACTTTGAAACCATTTTTGTTCTTTTTTTTAAAGAAAAAATGTGGTGTGAACTAGAGCATTAAAATGCTTATCCTCATTTGATGTTGTCCCATGGTTTTGCATTGTTATTCTGCATTTGCATTCTCCATGGTTTGTATCGATTTTCTCTCTATGGCGCCATAAAATGATGTTGCAATGTTTTTCTATCTTGAAAGAACCCATGGAATTATTATTATCATTCTTTGCTTTATTCTATTGCTTGGAACATTGTTGCACTTAATGCTACCTCTGTTATATTGGTTCTATTGTGTTCTTCCATTGATGAAACCACGGGTCCACCTAGGGCATCACTTTTTCAAAGGAAATGAAATACATATGATGCTACGTTGTTGGAGTGTATCACCTTGCTATGTTTTATCTACACCATGATGTTGTGTTACTATTTAAAACACCATGTTGAATCTTTTGTGTTTCTCTATGATTACTACTGAGGGATTATCTTTATTGGCAACCTCTGTGGATGCCTGATTCTCTTCCATAACTGTTGCTCCATTCCTCTTTAATGATGTTTCATTTATTCTTAATTTCTTTCCTGAGATACAATGTATAATGTTGCACCTTATTTTGCAGAATGTATCATATGCAAAGTACATTGTACTTTTTGTTTATACCCCCATATATTATGTTGTTTCATATGCAGATTTATCCTTTTCTAGATTAGTACTCTGAGAAACAATTGCAAACCTCTGAGTTACACATGCTAGTTGATTTGTATAGAATCATATGAAAAGCATCATCCTCTTGTATGCAAATTCCTTTTGTTGAGATATTGTAAAGCATAATGAAGTCACACCAATTGTACTTAATCTTTGTTCTGACGCAATGGCCGCAATGCAGAATTTCCTTATATTTCTAGCTTTACTACTTCTTATCTCTATACTTCTCTGATTCTCCCTATTGCTATAAACTTTTATTACCTCTTCTTGGGCACACATACAGGTAGATATATGTGGATGTTTCACTATTGATGTTGATGGACTCCACATTCCAGTTATCTTTGATTTGAAATTTCTTGATTTATGAGCACTTGCTTGAGATGTGTTTGCTGAATGCACTTGTATTTGCTCATACCATTGATGTTGCATCATAATTTTGATTTAAATTATGCCCTTATGAACCATTATACCACTTTGTCTTCATGTATTCTGATTTCTCCATGGTTACTTCTACTTCATTGACTATTTTCTCCTTCTGGATCAGTGCTCCTCCTTGGGGTTGTGGGGATGATCAGAAACTCTATTTTTGATGGGGCTTCTGATAACCCTAACAAATTCAATGTAGGGTACTAAGAGGGCCTGGCATCTAATCATGGGTTTTCTTGTCCTATTATGTGGGTTTTTTCAAGGGGCCTTGAGAACTTCCCTGATAGTGCCCACATTATAGAACAACACCATCCATTATAGTTTTGGAGAATCTTCATCTTCATAAGTGTTCTTTCACATGCACAGGTGCTCTTCAAAGGTGGCATATGATGGTTTCCCTTGAATATTTCCTGTGCATGAGTAAGGGCATTTATTACATATAAATGTAATAAAACAACTTCTTCTGTACCTACACATGGAACAAACAAATTAGTTAAAATATGGTGTTATTCCTTCCTCTGCAGGATTATCGTGAGTATGCTCATGCCTGCAGCATGGTCTCATTCTTCTGGTGTATGGTTTATTTCATTCATGCATAAATGTAGATGTAGATAGATAGTTGGTTATCATGGATTACTTAGATCTATTGGATCTAACCCATCTCTCTCTCTCTTTTGCAGGTTCTGGATCAAACAGGAGAACACTGGAGTCACCCTGGGGTCAACACTTCTTCCTTTCTTCAAGAAGTGTCTAGTACCCTGTTATTTATATTTATTTTCTTTGTGCATGTATGTAGTAGCCATAAATTTTTAGGAGTTGGCTATGCTCACAGCTTGTGTGAGCTTAGATAAATGCTTTAATTTTCTTCTGTACATATTTGTCTTTTATGCTCAAATTTGAATATGATCATATATATATATATATATA
>MU227516.1:507959-567430 GCA_018584345.1 Thuja plicata
ATTCCACCTTTTTTGTGGAATTTGCCAAATTCTCATTTTGGACCAAAATGAGAATTTGGCCGTACAAAAATACATCTTCCCGTTTTCATCTTCCAGCCATCTTCCAGCAAACAAACGGGGCCTAAAGGAGTTTGCATAGCATGATAAAGACTTGCGCATATTTGGGAGAAGTTTTAAACATTAAATAACAAGTGCCTCAAGGAAGGCTTGTGCAGCATATGGAGGAGTAATTTTTTTTAAAATTTTCAAAATCATTTGAAAGAGAAGATCCACATAGGAAGTAGATAACATTGGAGCCCAGCACGGAGAAAAAGTTTTAAAACATTTTAAATGATATTTCCATTGAAAGCTACGCATTGTGATATGTTTTGATGTTGTGTATGATGAAGAGGTTAAAACATATTTATGCAAGTTCAAAGTCTAGTGCAAGAATAGAGAGGAGGCTCCCACACTTGAAAATGTGAAGGTTGAATATCCCACATGCACTGGAATGTGGTTTTCTTTATGTTTTTATACTCCAATACATAGTAAGTGAAATAAGTAAGCAACCAAGAGGCATCTTGGCGGGCCCCTTGGCTGGGGATTACTTGTGTAGGTGGACCCCAAAATTTTGAGACAAAATGAAGTAAATGCTTTTAAAATTAAAGGATATTTAGTCCCACATTCCTACTAGAAAGGAACTTTGAGTTGTTTATAAGCATGAAAACAAACATATTGAAATGTGAAGCAGAGCAGGAGGCTCGCTTCACGCACAAGCGTAGGTGATAGTAGTTGCATTAGGAAGCGTTCCCAAGTGACAGAAATGGAATTTTGGTAATGATGTGGCATGTAGACAGTGTTGGATGACATGTGACTTGGAGGAAACATGGCGCAAGGTCAGGAAGCCGTGAGATGATAACAATCAGAGGATATAACCATAGAGACTTTGCGACTAGCTTCCAGACTAACTGCATGCGAAATCGCCAAAGGTTTGTAGATAACTGCCAGAGCATCTCAAATCATGCCACTATGAAGTCACGCAATTTGGAAAGAAAATTGTAGTTAGAAAGATAACGACGAGATTCAGTGACAAGAGGTCAACTAACTGGGTCACGCAGTTGCAAAAGGAAAAATGCTAAGTCTTTAACCTTGTGAGATTCAACGACCATTGTTGGATCAGGATGGAGATCAAGGGCCTACGTTTTGTTTCAGAATGAAACCATGGTCAAGGAAACCTCATATATACTTAGAGACTAAGTAGTCTCCAAATCTCCAAGGTGAACCGAGGTTAAGGAGGAGTTTGCATAGCCAGTTAGGAGCAGCCAATCATCATATGACATATGTCAAAATCTTGTGCTTTCTAGGCATAAAATGCAAAAAATGGAGAATTTCAAAGAGATAAAATGCACTGAAATTAAAAGATAAATAAATTAAAAGAATTATTGTCTGTGAAACAAAATATTAAAGAATAAATAGGGTTAAACTTGCATAAACAAAGCATTAAAATTTGCTAAAAGATTAAAGTAATCAGCATAGTCTTTTCCATAGTCTGGTGCAGATTTTTTATTTTCAAAAAATTGAAATATGCATTCTCGGAGTGTTTTCATCAGACACTTGAAATCAGATTTTTGCAAAATCAAATCAGATTTGAAAGGGATTTCTCAATAGCAGATAAAATCAAACAATTTCACAAGAGAATAAGATCAGATTTACATAGAAGGATGATTCATAATGCAAAATATTTTATTACAAAACTTAAGAGAGAAGATTTCACTGAGACATGTTTTCTCAAAGGATGAAAATCAGATTTTGAGAGGATAAACTTAGATATGCATTCCCGAGGAGTTTGAAGAGACAAATAGAATCAGACTTTGAAGAGGCACTTGCAGAATGAAATCAAATTTCTTTGTGGAGTCAGGTTTTGAAAAGACAAAGTGAAGTCAGAGTTTTGAAGAGACAGTCATTGATGAGATCAGATTTTAGAGGAAAACAGAGGGATAAATGCAGATTAGATTTTCAAAAAGGGACAGGTGTGAATTAGACAGAAATATTAGGGTTTTCCTTTCTTCCATATCTTTCTATCTTTTCTATGTTTTAGGGGTTCCTATTGCTACTCGGTTTTGGGAGAGGTTTCAGATTGTGTTTTGTCTCTCTGCAAAAGTTTCAGAGTAGGTTCCATTAATGGTTTCTATGTACGATGAAATCTTCAATCTATTGGGAGCAAGCTCAAACATGACAAGTTAGTGGGTTAGCACATAGAATTCATGAAATAAGCAATAAACCAAACAAGACCTCAACATAACATCAGATTGAGCTAAAAACAAGTGAATTGCACCTATTCTACTTATTTGATTTGCTCCTTTTGATGGATTGTGGATGTGCTCTCTCAAACACACAAGTGAAGTGGATCCCCAATGCAATACAAGATTGGAAACAATGAAGGAATTCAAGAGCTACTATGAGGAACTAGTCTCAAATTCTTCAAAGGATGATCTAAACTAGCTATGGAAAGAAAAGACAAGAAGGAACTAAGATTTATTATCCATTAGCCTAGCATGTGATTTCTAAGTGATTTAAGCATGAAGAGCATATGAGCATGAAAACAACTATGAAAATCTAAAGCAATTCTAGCATAATAACAATGCACAATGAGAGATGAAAATGAAGAGGAGAAGGCCTCTATTTATAGAATTTTGGGAGAGAAGAGGAGGGCTTGAATGATGTGGCATCTATGTGGCATGCACATAAGAGCCACCTAAGGGACACATAGGCTTGGAAGGGATGGCTAATTTTGAGTCAAACTTGGCATTAAATGTTAAGTGGCTCAAGATTTCCAAGTGGGAGACAAACTTGTAAGAGGAATTTAAGAGGGATGGGTGCCCATTTTGGAGAGAATTCTCACATGTGGGTGAGCATTCCATTAGCCTTAAAAAGGTTACGAATCACCCTTTAAGTATGATTAAAGGATAGTTAAGTATGGAAACATGCTTAGGAAGTGAGGTGATGGGGGTAGAGTAGGAATAGGGTAGGCTTAGGGTAGGTCTCTGGGTTGGATTAATAGGTTCCTAGCTAGGGTTTAGATTATAATTCAAATTAGATTTGAATAAATCATAGTTTATAAGAATTAGGAATATGGAGGAGTTTTCAACAAATATAAATTTATTAAAATGGGAATTTTGTGAGACAAATGTATTTAAATAAAATACATTAGAGTAGTATTTGATCATTGATAAATACCAACTATGAAACTATTTAATTGATTGAATTAAATAGTTAGAGGAATAAGAAGGAATTTAATATTAATAATAATATTAATATTGTTGGACTTCTACAGTTTCTTCTGTAATATATTCTCTCTTCTAAAGCATATAGGGTGTTCTCTTATTCTTTCTGTTTCTGAGAAAAACATCATTGTAACAACAACTTTATGAATGAGATTTAGCACTGGTTGTTTTTTTATCAAGTTGTTTCTATTTTTGTTCTTGAATCATATAGAATAAGGCATTAAGGATGTTTTAATCTTGTCTGTTGTTGATCAACAATAGTGTTATTCAAGGAATAACTGTGATTCAAGATTTGTATTCAGATTTCTATGAGTTGGAATATCAAGGGTATTGCCAATCTTTTCTTTCCATTGGATGTTGGTTATGTATTGTCTCTTCCAAGGTCTCTTCTAAGGGGAGGTTTAAATGCTTTGAGTAGAGAATTGAATTTTTGAAGTACACAGGTGGATCAATAAGAACTTGATTGATAAGGTTTGTTTTATGTAAGGCATATAAACATATTGAGCTATGATGTTTTCCTTTGTTCATAATCTCTTTGCAATGTTATGTTTGACTCTATTGCCCATTGGATAAGGCACTAGTCTATGCAAGATTTGGGATATTTTATAGATCTATCATCAAAACCTAACTGAAAAATCATTTCCCTTTCATGTTGTTAGAAGTTAGGATTGCTCTCATTTTCATACTTACTCTATTAAAGTAGAATATTGTATAAGATTTGATAAAACATTGAGGTAGTTGTTACCTAAAGGTCTGAAAAAATATTCCATGGTTATATATCTGCAATCTGGTGTTTATCACAAAGAATTCATGTGTGTGTAGATTAGGCAATACTCGCCTGAGTGATGTGGAGCTAGAAGGAGGAGTTTAATCCTCATAAATTAGACTCAGTCTTGCAAGAATCAGAAGTTAGGAGTCATAGAGTTGATTAAGTTATAGTCTATTTATCTTGCAAGAAAATGCTCTAATAAATTGGCAACTCTACTAGGGAAATAAGGAAGTAAAAGGACAACAAGTCTAAGATGACAATTTGCTTGCTTTGTTGAATCATCCTAGAGTCTGGTTATAGAATCATTGTTTACAAAGACATATTCCTCAATTTTTTTGAAAAAAAAAGAGTCAATTCTATTATGTCTATCATTGCAAAGTGTTTGAAAGTCCAAGTTCCTCAAATAAATATTCATACTATCTCACATGTGGTGAGTGGCAACTCTGCATTCTCTGATTTGCACCAGTATGCATTTTCGAAAAAAGACTACTAAGAAGGTGGACTTGCAGTGAAGATGCAGTAGATAAAAGGACTCTTGTGACGTATAGCATAGTCAAGAGAGGAATCATTAAGAGACCCTATACTGGAGATGTATGTAAGTTGTTGATTTGAAGAAGGTCAGAGTTGGGAAAGAGATCTTAACTGGCAATCTTTTCCCCTGCAAAGAGGTGGTGGCTCTACTAAGTTTTGAAGGTGATTTGGAGGTGACTTCAAATCAAATAGTTTGCAGCAACTTAATCATACTCCAGGTATTTTTATTTTCATTAAAATTAGTTATACATATTTTCCCTGTTAAGTGGTCAGCACTAATTGAGAGGGCAGAGAGAGGTTGTTTGTAGTTATCTTTCCTACTAATATGTCACAACTATTTAGGGGTAGGTTGTGCTGGGCTATAAATTTTGAAGGTATCCCTGGATACCTGAATTCTATTCCATCAGCTGTTAGAGATTGCTTGCCTAAATTCACTAGCATGGATGAGAAATCAGTTAAGGAGAAGATAAACAAGTTTTCTAACTTAATAGATGATCATAACATCACACATAAGGATGTATTAATGAACCTTTTTGAAATATATTTAGTTGAGGATGCTAGGGATTGGTTTAAAGAATTACATCATGGTTCAATAGGGTCTATGGCTGCATTAGAAGATTATTTTGTTGAGCAATATGGTAACATAGAGAATAGGAGTTATCATGACATGTCTGAATCTGAAGACCCTTTATCATAACTTGAACTTGTTTGTGCTGAAATAGAAGTGTTAAGACAAAATATTCAAGAAAGGGTTGTTTTGACATTATGAGAAAGTATGAGAAAAGAAGAGGGTGAATCTCAATTTGATTTTTACATAAGGTTTTCTGCTAAGATTAATGAGTATAATAAGGAGTATAGTCTTTCTTTCTGTCCTTAAGAGTTTGTTTGGGCTAATTTTTTTGTGAAGCTTTTTTTTCCTAAATCAATTAATTTTCCAAGCTCTGAGAGGGTGGAATATATCTGGCATACCATGAAATGGATGGAACATGTTGAAAATCTTTCATCTAAAGTTATACCTGAATACGAATTTACTGATGTTGAATCTGAAAATGTTAAGGATACTATATATCAATCTAGTTATGTTGATGAGGTTGAGTTTAGTGATATTGAATCTAGCTATTATGATAACAAAGTTGAGTCTACTTATGTTGAAAGTGTTGATTATGATGCTGACAATGAAGTTTATGAGCAGCAAGAAAATGAAGATGTAACTTGCTATGATAATTCTTTTAATGACAGTGACATCAATTCTGAAATTTTAGACCAAGTTTTTGATATTGAAGATCTTAAATGCATAGTTTCACATGAGTTTGTACCTAGTAGTGATGGTATTGAGAATGATGAAAATCAAATTGTTATACATGAGTCTAATATGAATGTTGTATCTTATGATCATGAAAGTAATGATCCTTCTCAATATGAAACAAAAGATGTGTGTAGTCAACAGAATTATACTAATTTGATAAATGAAGATGTTGATTGTGAGAGTGTAGCAGTTATGAGTGTGAATGATGAAACTTGCTCAATTCATTGTGAAATTTTTTTTGAGTTTTTGTCTTATGAGTATCTCATATATTCAGGAAGGGATAGCTCTGAACTATCATAACCAATACACATTGATTTTGATAAAGAATATGAGTCAATAGATCCTGATTTTGACATTTGTGTTTCATATTTTCCTTGTACTACCATCTCACTAGACTAAAAAAAATTTGAATATGAACTTGTAGATAATGAGAGTATCAGTATTTTTTCTGATTGGAAGGATGAAGATACTCTAGATATGATGTTGATTATTGACTTGGATAATCCTATTGATAACAAATCTTCTTCTGATTCTAAATCTTTCATTGAACTATTTCATGATAAGCTTTTAGTTACTCAACATATGCAGTTGCCTTATGAGTGTGTTGATATGTACCATCCCTCAAATGAACAAGATAATGGTTTATATAAAGATGATAATGCATATGGATATGAGAGATTTGTTGTTTTCATATATGATGAGTATGAAGTTTCCTATGCTAGTGTGGATTCAGATTTTCATGATCCTAATGTCAGTGATTCTTGTTTAAGCCATGATGTGGAAGAAAGAGACAAATTTGAATGTGTGTTTGTAGATTTACAAGTGATTAAAGATCCGGTGATTGACAATGTTTTCTCATGTTTAAAATATGCTAATAAAACTTGTGGTTAGCAAAATACCCCTGATTTTCTGCAGACAAATTTTTGTTTTGAGACATTCAATTTTAGTTTGCAAAATATTGATGTAAAAGAATTATGTTTTGTGGTGCAAACTAATGATCAAAATATGGATGTTTTTAGCCCTGAGAATGAGCTAGAATGTTTCATCTTTCAGAAAGTTGGTAGTAATGAATATTGTGATGTTTTGATGTAATACAATTATCAACATTTACAGTGTTTCAGTGATTTTGTTTTGCCAAGTGATGGTGAGTTTCTGATTACCTTTTTTTTATATGTTGAAGATTCAGGGCAGCATTTGTGATCAAGTGAATGGAAATGATAGTTTTGACTTACCTCTAATTTATGAAAATGAAAACCAGGTCTACAATAGAGGTAAGAGTTGATTTCCATTTTGGGGCTCTTGGGTCTTTTGTAAATAATGTGCACGTTGTATAGTTTCTTTCCTTTTAGTTGTGTGGTGTGTTTTCTTTCAATAAAGGGTACCCGATTTTTGAAAAGAGAAGAGAAAAGAGAAAAGAGAAGAAAAAAAATTCTGATTTATTTTTTGGGTGGTCTGCTATACCAAGAGATTTTGAAGTTGTATGCATGCCCACATGGGGCATGCATCCTTACTCAGAGCCACTATTGCTCAAAAATACAAGGGTTTTTGAGTACCTTGTTAGTGCTTTGCATTTGGACCCCCTACAAATGCTTTTTGTGCATGTTTGCCTAGATGGAATTTTGAGGTTTATCATGCATGTCAAGTGTTTGTCACTCTTGTTTTGAAATATGAAGACATCCCAAGTTTTTAGATTCAAGTTTCGAGTTATTCTCTGATGTCTTATTTTGAGCATTTGTTTATTTCTGCATTTGTTGTCTAAGTGTCAATTTGTTGTAATAGGCACTGTTTGCATTTGAATAACTTGTGTCCTTTTTTGTTTCATAAGTTGCCACTTTTGGAATGTTTAACATGTATATTAGAGAGCCTATGTTCCAAAACCCAAGCCATTTCAAGACCATTTGATGGGTTATCAGTTTCCCCAAAGTTGGTTCTCTAGAATTGTCTTGTTTCTTTGTTTTGTCCAGAATGTAGAATTATGAAATAGCCTACTTTGAGCTCCTGTAAGTTGTACCCTAGTTCAAGATTTTAAAGAATTGAATGTCTCCCCATATGTTAAACATGAAAGTGTACTTTCCTAAATATTTTTAGACTCAGGCCAATACAGTTAACCACTTTTCCTAGCTGATTCCAAATCCAGTTTCTACATTTTTTACAGAGTTTGAGTTAACAAAGTTGTAAAACTTGTTGACTTTCCAAATTAGTGTCGGACGATCAGTCGATGTTCAAAGCAAGATAGTTGAAGATTCATAATCCTTGTGTGAAGGTAAATTTATATTCAAGGTTCCATATCATGAGGGTCTTATTTGATGAGTTTTTAAAATCAAAATCGGAAGCAGTTTATGCAGATTTCCAATGCTAGACAAAATTAACTTTGAAGAGTTGTTATTTTTAGAGGGTTATATATTTTTTTGTCAAAGTGGTTGTTTTTAGGTGCTAGTTCTGATATGCTCTCTTTATATATGAGTGTACTACCTAGATCGATGGTGCAGCCTCAAAACATGTTTTCCTATTTTTACAAAGGCTAACCCATTTGCATTTTATGTTGTTTTGACATTTGCACTTACACACTATTCCTGAATCACCATATTTGATCGGTTACATCTTGCACGTGGAGTTGAATCCAAGGAAGCAATTTTGCATGCATACTGATTGTTGATGAATAGATCACCTTATCAAGTGACAGATCCTCAGGAGTTGATACGATGTCTTTCCGAGTTGCATGTTGGACAGAGTTTGTGTGTTTAAATACTTCCAATTGTAGATTGAATAAACTAGCTCATTTTGAATGTCATTATCTTGCAACCCTGATGTTGTCATGTAAATATATTTGGCATATGTACTCACATATGGGAAATGGGTACAGTTTTCGGATTGCATGATAATATGATGGTTTCTGATCAGTTTTTGAGACTAGTTCCTGAGGCTAGTTGTTGTTTATGTGGTCAGTTTGCAGAAATGTTATGATTGGTTTGAAATGTTCATTGGTCAATATCTTGTTATAGAGGGCATATCTCAGCAAGTGTGAATCCAGTAAATGGATCACACATTTTTTCCTCTAATGTGGATATGAGAGAGTTTAATGAATGTGTCTGTAAAAGGAGAGAATGTGAAGAGCATATTGCAAGAATAGATGAAGATAATAAGTCAATATCAACAGAACAAAGGCATTGGGAAGATGAAGTTTAAATCAATTAAAAAAGCAGGATATTGTTTTTAGAAACTTACAATGCAAATTCTATTGGTAGGTGTAAATCTATAGCATATGGTCTATACAGAGCATATTCAGAGGAGTTACACAATGTATAAGGATTGCACAACAAAGAGGAGACCCCACACCCAATATTGAAAGAGGATTTTCAAAGCATCCAAACTACATTGCAAATGTAATTTACAGTTACAAAATGGAGAACATTGCATTTTCCTACGCAATTCATAGAGAATTCCACGCATAAAGGAGTAAAGGATGTTTGTGGAGGAAAACAGAGGAGGTAAAATCTCTAATCAAATACAATTTCCAAATATAAATAGAAGTGTAAATTGATAAAGCCCGCATTGGGAAGGAGGATTTTTGAAAGTTCAAAACATAACGAAATGTGAATGTTGCATAAGTAAAATGTTAAGTCTTGCTGGTCTATGCAGTCAATGAAAAGCCCATGTAGCATGAAAGGGAACAATGTTTTTAAAACATTAAAAACTCAAACAAATACAAAGAGGTATGCTGCGCAGATTTGAGAGGATAGAAAATAGCATTTGAAGATTGAAGTTTAAAACAAACACACTGCAATGTGCAAGTGTAAAAGCTTCATTGGAGGAGTGAAATGGACACCCACATAGCATGGTGGGTTAAAACCAAAGCTTAAAAGGAAGATGAGCCACACATTGAAATAGATGCCTATGCGTTGAATATGCAATAATAAATCTGCTCTATTTTTGAGATATTTGAAACATTAAAAAATTGCAAATCCATCCACTCAAAGCCTACGCCATTCATTAGAGAGGTGTTGTGCATGGGATATTGAGTGAATGAAATGTTTTTTTGATATGATTGGAGGGCTGTGTTTTAATATGTCATTTAAAACTTTCAAATTGAAGCAGACATTAAATGAAGGAAGGTCCTGCACAACATAGTGTGAATGCCCAAACAAGAAGCCTGCACAATCCATAGAGGATGTCCACGCAACATTGAGGGAGGTTCGCGCTCACTTTGGGGGAGGTTTGAAACAATAATGCCAAGTGTATTTCCATAACTTTGAAAGGTCTGTGCAATGTTTCTTTAAATATGGTTTGCGCAATTTGTAAGGAAGACAATACACAGTAAAATGTAAAGGAGTTTGCATAGCATGCTAAAGACTTGTGCGAATTTGGTTGAAGTTTTAAACATTAAATAACAAGTGCCTCAAGGAAGGCTTGCACAGCATATGGAGGAGTGATTTTTTCAAACTTTTCAAAAGCATTTGATAGAGAAGATCCACGTCGAAAGGAGACAACATTAGAGTCCAGTGTAGATACAAAGTTTTATAACATTTTAAATGATATTTCCATTGAAAGCTACACATTGTGATATGCTTTGATGCTGCGTATGATGAAGAGGTTAAAACATATTTATGCAAGTTTGAAATCCAGTGCATGTATAGAGAGGAGGCTCCCAGGCTTGAAAATGTGAAGGTTGAATATCCCACATGCACTGGAATGTTGTTTTTCTTTATGTTTTTATACTCCAATGCATAGTAAGTGAAACAAGTAAGCAACCAAGAGGCCTCTTGGAGGACCCCTTGGCTGGGGGATTACATGCGCAGGTGGGCCCCAAAATTTTGAGACAAAATAAAGTAAATTCTTTAAAACTTAAAGGACATTGTCCCACATTGCTCCATGAAAGGAACTTTGAGTTGTTTATAAGCATGAAAACAAACATATTGAAATGTGAAGCAGAGTAGGAGGCTTCTCTTCATGCACATGTACAGGTGACAGCAAGTGCATTGGGAAGCATGCCCAGGTGACGAAAATGGAATTTTGGCAATGACGGGGCATGCAGACAGTGTTGGATGATAGGTGGCTTGTAGGACACATGGTGCAAGGTCACAAAGTTGCAAGATTCTAGTGTTCAGAGGAGATAACCCTGGAGACTTTGTGACTAGGCACTAGACTAACCACACGCAAAGTCGCCAAAGGTTTGCGCATTCAAGAAAGAAAACTGTAGTTAGAAAGATAATCACAAGATTCAGCAACTAGAGGTTAACTAATCGGTTTGCGCAATCACAAATGGAAAAATTCTAAGTCTTTAACCTTGCAAGATTCACTAACCAGCATCTGATCAAGATGGAGATCAAGGGCCTGTATTTAGTCTCAAAAGGAAACCACAGTCAAGGAAATCTCATACAGACTTAGAGACTAAGTAGTCTCCAAGTCTCCAAGGTGAACTGGGGTTAAGGAGGGGTTTTCACAACCAGTTAGGAGCATCCAATTAGCATATGACATGTGTCAAAATCTAGTCCTTTTTGGTCATAAAATGCAAAAAATGGAGAATTTTAAAGAGATAAAATGCATAGGAATTAAAAGATAAATAAATTTAAAGAATTATTGTCTGTGTAAAAAAATATTAAAGAGGAAATGGGATAAAAATTGCATAAACAAATCATTAAAAAATGCTAAAAGATGAAAGTACTCAGCATAGTCTTTTCCATAGTCTGGTGCAAATTTTTTATTTTCAAAAACTTGAAATATGCATTCCTGGAGTCTTTTCATGAGACAGTTGAAATTAGATTTTTGCAAAATCATATCAGATTTGAAAGGGATTTCTCAATAGTAGATAAAATCAGACATTTTCTCAAGAGAATAAGATCAGATTTACACAGAAGGATGAGTCATAATGCAAAATATTTTAGTACAAAGATTAAGAGAGAATCTTTCACAGAGAGATATTTTCTCAAAGGATGAAAATTAGGTTTTTGAAATCAGATTTTGAGAGGATAAACTTAGGTATGCATTCCCAAGGAGTTTGAAAAGATAAATAGAATCAGAATTTGAAGAGGCACTTGCAGAATGAAATAAGATTTCTTTGTGGAGTCAGGGTTTGAAAAGACAAAGTGAACTCATATTTTTGAAGAGATAGTCACCGATGAGATCATATTTTAGAGGAGAACAAACGGATAAGTGCAGATCATATTTTCAAAAAGGGACAGGTTTGAATCAGATATAAATCTTAGGGTTTTCCTTTCTTCTATATCTTTTTATCTTATCTATGTTTTAGGGGTTCCTGTTGCTACTCTGTTTTGGGAGAGATTTTAGACTGTGTTCTATCTCTCTCCAAAAGTTTCAGAGAAGGTTCTATTAATGGTTTCTTTAGTAATATTTTCTCTCTTCTAATGCATATAGGGTGTTCTCTTATTCTTTCTATTCCTGATAAAAACGTCATTGTGACAACAACTTTATGAATGAGATTCAACACTTGTTTTTTTTTTATCAATTTGTCTCCATTTTTTCTCTTGAATCATATTGAATAAGGCATTAAGGATGTTTTAATCTTGTTTGATGTTGATCAGCAATCATGTTATTCAGGGAATAACTATGATTCAAGAATTGTATTCAGATTTCTATGAGTTGGAATATCAAGGGTATTGCCACTCTTGTCTTTCTAGTGGATGTTGGTTATGCATTGTCTATGATGAACTATAATTGATTAAATGTTTGAATATGTTAAGTTGATGATCACAGAGACATAGAAAGTTAATGTAAGGCATTAAATCAATTAATGTATTGTATAGTCGTATATGTCAACTTGATATAATATGTATGGTGATGGACATACTGCCAAAGACTTCAAAGAACCAATGAATCAAAGGCTATGCTATCAATAATGCATATAAGTCAAGTATTCACAAAGGGACTATATACACTGACAGAGTGCACACCAACAGATAGAGTAAAAGAGAAAAGTCACAATGTTACCTGATTAGAAAATGCACAGCATTACCAATGAGAAAAGTCACAGTGTTTCCTGATGAGCAAAGAAAAGTGTAACCTGATAGACATAATTACAGTGTTTCCTAATGGACAGAGATCCCAAAGATAACTGAAGTCACACCAATGGAACAGTCTGTTATCACCGACAAATAACTAAAGTATTGACTGACAAGAACAAAGAGTTAAGAAATGAAAAAATGCTTAGCTATCAAGAGCTAAAAATAGACTTAACTAATACTTATCATTGTTTTTATCAACAAGATAAAGCCAAAGATAAGTGATTGATTTAAAGAAGATTTGTCTAGTTGGAAAGAAGATCTATATGAGATAAAATTAGAGTTTTTTTTTAAATCTAATTGGCGAGAATTGTGGATCATGCCAAGATCAAGAAAGCCAAGAAATAGTGAAATCATGTATATATAAGAGACAAGATTATTCATTATGAATAGGGGGAGTGATAAGAGAATAGATGCTAAAGATATTTTGAAGGAGAAGAAATTCTTCATTCAGACCTGATCATACTAGCTGAGGAAAGAGATAAATTATGTAAACACTAACGAATAGTGATAAAACATCACAGAGAAGAACAGTGTGGAGAAAAGGTATTGAATTGATAACATTGATCAGAAAGGTAATGCACTTACAATAGATCTGAAAATCTGCAATTCTAGTTGTATATGTGAACAAATCAATTTATTGTTTCAGTTTAACCATTGAAGCATCAAGTCTCTTAACCGAGAAGGACTTAAAAGTATTTTTTAATTGAGATACATCGCAAGGAGTATCAAAAATTTTGATCATACAAAGTAGCATTGGATATTCCCGATACCTATTGACATACCAAGTGAGTGTTTGATCAAGGATGGTAGCATTAGACGCTAGATACTAAGTGAAAAACTATCTATTTAAATCCTCTAACAGGGTCACACCTAATAGTGTGTTAGTAACCTTTAATAGGGTTGGCTCTTAACCGAGCTCACTTTAGAAGAGTGAAAATTTGGGGTACCGATCCCAGTGGTTTTTCCCTTAACAAGGTTTCCACATTAAAAATCCATGTGTTAATGTGTCTATGAGTCATTTCTTTATTGTTTTTCATTTCACTTAAGTAAATCTGGATTGATCAATATACATATTTATTTACTATGTTTCAGTAAATAGAAAGATTTCTTATCGTTAATCATATAGAAGAAGGTTTTACAAAGCATTCCGACAAGTAGTAATTTGATATAAGTATTTCAAGGCATTCATCTTGTAGGACTAAATATAACTAGAGGCTTAAAAGTGGTAATATGTTTTAAGGGTTGATTTAAGGATTAATTTTTGAGGTCACTGATTCACACCCCGCCCCCCCTCTCAGTTATTACTAACAGTCTATTCCAAGGTCTCTTCCAAGGGGAGGGTTAAATCCTTTGAGTTGAGAATTGCATTTTTGAAGTACACAGGTGGATCAATAAGAACTTGATTGATAAGGTTTTTTTTTATGTAAGGCATATAAACATATCAAACTATGTTGTTTTCCTTTGTTCATAACCTATTTGTAATGTTATGTTTGAGTCTATTTCCCATTGGATAAGGCAATGGTCTATGCAATATTTGGGATATTTCAAAAACCCATCATCAAAACATAACTAAAAAATCATTTCCCTTTCATGTTGTTAGAAGTTAGGATTGCTCTAGTTTTCAGACATACTCTATGAAAGCAGAATATTGTATAAGATTTGATAAAACATTGAGGTAGTTGTTACCTAAAGTTCTAAAAAACTATTCCACAGTTATATATCTGCAAGATGATGTTTATCACAAAGAATTCATGTGTGTGTAGATTAGGCAATACCCGCCTGAGTGATGTGGAGCTCGAAGAAGAAGGGGGAATTTAATCCTCATCAATTAGAATTAGTCTTTCAAGAATCAGAAGTTGGGAGTCATAGAGTTGATTAAGTTATAGTCTATTTTGATCTTGCAATAAAATTCTCTAACACCCCCCACATGAAGAGTCCTTATTCAATGTGGAACATACAAGAAATCACATTTTTCCTCTCTTGAGTTAACCTAGAAGAGGGTTTTGACTATTTTTACTAAAATGTAGATTACTCCTTCTATAAAACACCAAATGAATTGATTCCACTGCAAAAAGAAAGCTAATTCATTTCCCTAACATATCCAACCAATAATAATTCAAATTGAATGAGTTTATATGGCATGAAATGTGAAGATAGTGACTGTATTCTAGAAAAAATAGAGAAATTTTAGTTTAAAGCATAATTTTATTGAATCAAACTTTAGTTTTCCTTCACTTCTCGACAAAAACCATGCTATCTCTTCCATTTACACCTTAAATACTACCCCTAAGGTCATTTAGACCTTATAGTGACCCTTAAGCCTACTATGCCAACTTTGACAATTACATTCATATAGACTTTTCAATTACAACCAAATGGCTTGAATAGCCATATTACATCCTTGAATGACCTTATAGGTCCCATATGTCTTCTTGTCTTCATGGTTTTCACCTTAGGTCTTTCTAGTGACGCTTGTAGACTATTTTCCCATGCACCATGATCACTCAATCTTTGATCCTATTTCATTTACTTATGACTGCCCACATACAACCCTTCAACCTACCTTCAATGTGGCCAACTCAAGATCCTTGATTGGATCAAGTTATAAACACCACTAGACTTGGAATTCCCCCATTCCCATCCACATGTAAGACATACTATACTTGTATTGGATCACAAGACTCATGACCCCCTCAACAAATCTAATCTCCAACAAACTCATTGTTCCCTAAGATAGTAATTCTGCCACTATGAAGGTAGTCACTCCAACAAAAACAATGTTTCCCTTCACCCCTAAACATTGAGACATCATCTAGATCCTCCTAGACTTTTTGGCCTCTATCCACACACCCTTATATCCATTTGACTCACTAAACTCAACTTCCAATCCAAACAAAACAAACTTCCCATATCACTTTCCTACTAGGAAAATCACTTCCAATATTTAAACCATGTTCAAATTAAAGTGAACTCATTATATTCCATCTACCAAATGGTTTTTGTATTAGATCTAAAAAATGAGAAGTTGCATATGATTGATCAGCAAAAATGATAGAAAATGGCATTTAGAAACATTGTTTTCATTAAAATACTCCTTCCAATCATCTTGATTGTCCACCCTTGACCCAAATAGGGGTATTTATGGATGTAAAGTCATTTTAAAACTATTTCAACTAACTCTCTTTTTGGCTAAAGTTTCCAATGTCAAGTTCATAATTTTCGTCCACCATCTTCTATGTGTGCTCCATGTCTATAAATTGCAGCTATTTCCTCATTTCACCTTTTGATAAAGTATGTTTTGGAATTTCTTATTCCTTTTATATTCAGAATAGCCTAGATACTTTTGGTTGGGGAAATTAAATCTGATTTAGTCAAGTGGCTTGGAGTTGTGTATAGTTATTTCTTTATGCTTTTCTTAATTGGGTACTTGTGGCTTGGAAAATATTCTTATGTGTGAAGTCTGGAAAGAGTGAAAATGAACTATTTATAATTGTCGATTGTAGAAATTACTGTGGTTTTGTCTTTTCTAATTTTATTTTCCCTGCAGGTTGTTGATATTAATTTGGTCACCATCCCCAATTTTACTAATGCTATGTTGGCAAATGGAATTTTTAGTCACTATGATCATCCTCGTATAGCATAATTGTGTGAGAAATATGGTTTATATACGCGTTCTTTTTAGGTAGGTGATTCATTAGGGTGCACTTAGTCTTTAACTTAGATCTGATATCATGTATAAAACATTATCTATGTTAATCCATGTAGAAATCTTTTTAGATTTGCTGCATTTTTCCTTAAGGTAAATGGTTTCTTAGGAAATATTTTGTGCATCACTAATATTGTAAATTTTGGTTACAACACTATACAGAGTTGCCTGCTATCAAATGTGTCATTGTCAACACCCATGCTATTGAGCCAAAAGTCTGTGATACATGATATGCTCTTAAAATTGAATAGAAACTACAAATTCCCTTACTGATGTCAGTATTTCTCAGGCCCTTGTTTAGTTCTTTGGGACCTTTAAGTTAGAGTACACTTTCCATGTGTCTTCAAGTTTATTCATGGCCTATGGTAATTTTTAACCTATAAGGTCATCTAATATGTCACTAACCAATGTAAATAAGGATCGATATATTCATTCATGTCTGCAAATACTTCATTGTCTTCTTAACACTGAGTCGATGAATCCAAATTCTACATATTATAACTTCTTTCTTCTCTGGTCATTACATGCTTGGTGGATCATCTACAGATTTTGACTATGCTTCACCACCTTTTCTCTCTCTTCAAATTTTGAGTCGTCCACTTATGATGATCTTCATCGACCACTTTGGGAAGTGACATCTAATATCACTTGGTGGTTCCAAAAACAAATAAATCTACAAATAGAACACTTGCGGCTCCTCCCAACATGATAGTCAAAGCATGGTTTCCACGCGGGTATTAACAACCTCCACCACCTTCGATAATGGTTCTATTAAAATGCCATTTTGTAGTCTCTTCACGGGCATAGACAACCTACCAACCACCTTCTTGATAGCTCTACATGTTTCGACACGAACACACGATTGTGTAACGGTTCTTGGAAAACCATTTTCAAACTTAATACATTCAAGAGTTAACAAATGGTTTTAAAATCAATTCTCTGCTAAATGGAATGACCTCCATTATCCCAAATTGGGACTCTTACAGAAACCTGATACATAACCACAGTGACCATTTATATTTAATCTATAGCACAAAACCCAATTTGATAACTAATAAATCTTTTCATCCAAACCCGAAAACATATAACATCTAATGATCAATCCAAACAAAAATCCATGAACCGAACTAAAAGATTAACATTGACATAATCAACTGACTCATAGAAAATTGAAGGCATCGTATTATCAAAAATGTTCAATACATTCAATTAAAATCCCATTACATAAATGACTCGAATGGCTCTTTGCCTGACTGCCAGAGAGCCGATTCCTTTTTCCACTTTCACTCTCTGTCGACTATCTCTCCATTCGATTATAGTTTTAGCCCTTTTATATATCTTTTAGTTAGTTACAAATGACTCTTCGTCTTCTTTATTGGTTACACATGGCCACTTGGCATATCCTTGTAGAATTTCTAATTTTTCATTTGATGTTTACATCTTGATTCTAACACATTTGAATAACTTTAGAAATAAGGTGAAAATTAAATATTTTCAATTTGTGACCTTTGATAACATAATATTTTGTCTTCCTGTAGCTTCCAAACTTCCTATAGAAAAGGTTCTCCTACACCATACTCCTGAGTTTAAAATTTTCCATGTCCCATGTAAATTCTCTGGTGAGACTCTGTAACAATCTTTGCCTCTTCATTGACATCATTGGATTGATACCGCCACTGCTTCCTCTTTTCTCTTTTAATCACTCCCATCCATGGAGTTTATGTTGGTCTCCTTCAATGGTGCTTCTTCATCCCATAGTCTACTCGTCCATGCTACTACAACACCCCAAATTTTGTCCCTCACCTAGGATTCCCTCATGCCTCTCTCCCTAGTCTATTGGCGACACACAAGACCACCTCCTATGGTCCCTTGGTAGACCTTCTTGCCCACCTACTACATTTGAGTGAACTGGAACCAATCTACAACCACAAACTTCATAATAAGAACCCCTAATACTGCCTGGTGTAGATTTCCTTCTACACACTTAGAATCTTCTAAGCTCTGATATCAATTTGATGTAACTACGGATTGATACATTCATTCATGTCTACAAATACTTCATTTTCTTCTTAACACCGAGTCCATAAATCCAAATTTTTCATATTATAACTTCTTTCTTCTTTGGTCATTGCATGCTTGGTGGGTCATCTACGACTTACAACTATGCTTCACCACCTTTTCTCTCTCTTCAAAGGTCGATTCATCCACTTACGATGATCTTCACCGGTCACTTTGGGAAGTGACATCTAATATCAATTGGCAGTTCCAAAAACAAATAACTCTGCAAATAGAACACTTGCGGCTCCTTCCAACATGACAGTCAAAGCATGGTTTCCACACAGGTATCAACAACCTCCACCACCATCAATAATGGTTCTATTAAAATTTCATTCTACAGTCTCTTCGTAGGCATAGACAACCTACCAAGCACCTTCCTGATAGCTCTGTATGTTTCGACACCAACACAAGATTGTGTTACGGTTCTTGGAAAACCATTTTCAAACTTAATGCATTAGATAATTAACAAATGGTTTTAAAATCAATTCTTTTCTAAATGGAATGACCTCCATTATCCTAAATCGGGACTCTTATAGAAACATAATACATAACAACACTGACCATTTATATTTAACCGATAGCACAAAACCCAATTTGATAACTAATAAATCCTTTCATCCAAACCCAAAAACATATAACATCTAATGATCAATCCAAACAAAAATCCATGAACCAAACTAAAATATCAACATTGACATAATAAACTAACTTAGAGAAAATTGAAGGTGTTGTATTATCAAAATTGTTCAATACATTTATTTAAAATCTGATTACATAAATGACTCGAATGGCTCTCTGGCTAACTCCTAGAGAGCCGATTCATTTTTCCACTTTCACTCTCTATCGACTGTATCTCCATTCTATTATAGTTTTATCCTTTTTATAAATCTTTCAGGTAGTTACAAATGAATCTTCATCTTCTTGATCAGTTACACATGGCCACTTGGCATATCCTTGCAGAATTTCTAATTTTGCATTTCATGTTTACATCTCGATTTGAACACATTTGAATAACTTTAAAAATAAGGTGAAAATTAAATATTTTCAATTTGTGACCTTTGATAACATAATATTTTGTCTTCCTGTAGCTTCCAAACTTCCTATAACAGCGGTGCTCCTGTACCACTAACTTATTAGTTTATGCCATTTTTTTGTTGGAATATTTGGGTAGAACTTAGAAGTATTTCAGAAGGACTTCAACTAATTTTGTTTTGTGTGTGTTTTCAGCACTTATCAAATGAGAAGGCTATATTCATTCCTTTTGACTAGAATGGACACATGTGGGGAGGAAGTGGCTGCCCATTTTAGAGTGAATTCATCTCTATTGGTATATCCTATTATAGTCATGCCTCACCTGCAGTCTTGGATTATTTAGACATCATTTTTATCAATGTAGATCCTAAAGAAGGTGCATGAAATTGAGGATGCCTTGTTTTATTTGTGTATCATTGCCACACAATTACTTTGTATTGAAATTTTATTTTGACTTTGATTCTCATATGATTATTATTGAAATATGTACAGTTGGTGTTGTCGGTAAAACATGTTGTTAATGCTAGTTAGTGTAACCGGGGGGTAGGTAGTTGGAATGGTTATGATGGTTCACCTCGTACCCCCTCAGGATCTATATATGTCATGTATTTCCTTCAGATGGGGTGTGATATAGGTTATGGATGTGGACACTATTGCATAGTACAAGTTGTTGTCATACATTGTAAAGAACTGAATGAATTAATATAAAAGCATTGTGAGGTCTTTGGTACATTATTCTCTGTTATAGTTATTGTTCTCTTATTCATTAAACTTGTTTACCCTACAGGGAAAATACTGGTACCTGTGTTTGTTACGTTCTCTTTCACATCTCTTTTAGATATTGTCAAAAACTTCTTAAAATCAAGAAAAATCAATAGGGACCCTCATTCTTTGATTACTCAACTTTCTCAAGGTTACACAACAATATTGTTGAATAAACCACACACTTTTAATTGTTCTTATACCTTTTTCTTCCCTTATGTTTATTTTCTCTTAAATTTTTCCAACAAATGTTTATCTAATGTTGGGTTGATCCAAAATTTATGGGTCTTTTCTGCCTCCACTTTTGAAGATTGGTTTGCAATGTATTTGATGGAATTCCTTAGTGGTGCATGTTGAATAAATCCTTTGGCAATAGATAGTTTTTTTTTTCTCTTTCTTAAGAGTTTTGAGAATATTTAGTTTATATTAATATCATTACCACATTTTACCTGATCTTATATTGTTATGGTAATAGTCTCTGTTAATTTTTGTGCCATATTATTATTCCAAATGACTTGGTTCTTTTTAATTCAGACAAATATGCTTGATTGCTATTAATATGCTTTTCAATTTTCCTCAAGACTTATTCTTCGTACTATCTGGCAAATGACCTTCTTCCCTATAGGGAAAGGGGCATCTTTTTAACTTATTGATCATGATCTAACCATGATTTTTGGTAAAGTTGTTTTTATTTTCATTTCCTCTGGCTATGTTTATAAGAGATTTTGTTCTCTTCAATGGCTTTCATTATTGTGTTAGATTACATGGTAGCTTGTTTGATAGTTATGATTTGATATGGTAGGCAGCTAATTTCCCTTTTAAGGCTCACTTGTTTATGTAATCAATCCTCATAAGCTATTACATTCTCTGTTCTAATATTTTTATTTCCATTTTTCTTCCCTTCCTCTTGATGTAGGTACCTTTAAGTTTAAATATTAGTAAGAGTGATATGTAGACTAATCCCAGAGGAGGAACTATATTAAAATTTACTTGATTTATTCAATTCTTAGAATTGATCATGAAATATACCATGGTCTTGAGTTGTATAGTTGGTTACAGTGTATGTATTTTGTAGATTATTTCATTGTTTTGTCCCTTAAGTAAGCAAAAAATTTCCTTTCCGATGTGTACCACTTCCAGGTTTCTCTTCTATAAGTCTTCTTTCCAAATCGTGGTTTCCTTTTTCTCTAATGTGGGTTATTACTATTTGTAGACAAGAACCTCTTTGAAATTGTGACATAATTTCTTAGATTTGAAAAGCTTCCTTACTGTTTGAGTATCTTTTTCTTGTAGGTATGTTTTCTTCTGAATAAAATAGGAAGCTTTGATTGAATTATAGTTTCCTGCATGTTTTTTTCTTATTTCACTTACTATTTTTTTTATCCTTCCTTACCAATCACACAATTGCCATTTGATTGTTATTATTGTGTCCTACATCATCGGAGAATCATAGTTTGGAATATACTAAAATTTATAACCTATCAAAATGTCTTTATATGCTTGTTAAGGTAATGTCATTTCTTTTGTAGCTACACTTGTGTCTAAATTTCACATTATCTCTCAAAATTATTTGAGGTTATGTGTTTCAGGTGCTTAGGTATCGAGGGTTTATTCTATCTAATATTCAATACATGGGGCTTGGGAGGGGTTGCATTTTGTATTTTCGTCTAAAGGGTTTTGAAACATTAAAATTATAGTCACAAGCAAATCCAAAACCATAATGTCTGTAGTAGTAATTTACCTAAATCTGTGCCAACACTTTTTTTTGCATTAGTTATCTCTATTCAGCCATGAGTGTTAAGAGGGAGGTTGTAGATTTCATGAATTTGAAGAAAAGAAAAGTTTTGCAGTCTTGTTTGGTCTATGGAAATTGTTTCTTTTCTCATTTCTGATTTTAGATTTTTCTATATATCTCATTTCCAAAGTAGATGTAATAAATTATTAGACAAGAAGCTACTTCATGTGTTCTTCTTTCATTGCACTAATATCAACTATCATTTCACCGAATGATCTTTCATTAATGGCACTGATTGCAACATTGGCTCTGATGTTACAAGCTGATGACCAGACAGAGACACGGTAAATAGTGGTTTGTCTAACAAGAACAACAATGATTTCATCTATCCCAGAGGTACATGTAGAACCATCTAAAACATGTGGGCAGGTATTGAAGCCGATGGTAGTTCTTGGTAAGGATGGAATTATAACTTACCTTCATAGTTTGCATAGAATAATTGATTTGAGATATTTGTGCAGAGAATCAGAGTTAATGGTGTGACCAAATATAATTTGAAGTTATTGTGTCCAATTCCAATTGCTTGGTCTGCTTCAATTTCATCCTGTAGTTGTTCCAATCCTAATTTATTTTTTCATACTAATGGAGTTATCTTGCAAATATGTTTTTTTTATTAATATTTGTAAAAGAAGGTTTTTCTTAGTTGTTCTTCTTAGCTTTAGCTTTTTGCATTGGAGATCTAACCTTTGGATGAACATGCATGATTTTGATAAATTCCCAATTTTGAAACTTTATTTATTGAATCCTCTACATCCGCTATGTACAATTTGTGAGAAATATAAGTTGAACCTGTCAAAGAGTTGAAACACTTTATGCACATCTATCTTCCTATGGCTTTGTTGACATAAAAATTATCAAGTGTGTTTCATTTTTTATTAAGTAAATATTATATCATGAATAATGTCATTAATCTATTGATCATGCCCTTATGTTTACCAATATGTCCTCAATGTATAGTTATTTCTAGAGTTTACTAGTAGAAAATGTTGAGATCTTTTTCTTACCTAATTCCTTAGAAGTTTCACTAATTTGGTCCACATCTTATGGATAGTTTGAATGATAATACTAGAAATTATCTACGATTGTAACAATTCCTTTGCATAATCCTATCATTGTGGTTAACACCATAGTACCAAAACTTTTTCATGATTAAATCAGGAAACCAAAAGATATAAAAAATTTCAAATTTGGGAAACAATTGGGTTAGGGTAAAAACACAAAAATTGTGGCAGAAATGAGAAAAAAATAAAAAGATTCCTTCCAAAATAGTCACATCTTGGTCAAGCCCTAGAAAATAAAAAATTGTCATAAAAGCCAAGCATCAATAAATCACAAGTTTTTTCTTATTTTGGTAACTATTGTTGAAATCAAATTCACCTTCAAGTTACACAATAAGTTCTGTAAATATGGGAAAAAAAAATTGTGTGGTCTAAATTAAATTGGTTTCCATTATGTCATTCTTACCTAACATTACAAATTTTTAACCTTTATCATCGTCCTTGCATCACTTTGAATAATAAAACGGTTACAAACTTTAGCCTTGCCACTATAAACTACTAAAACCAAGATTCACTCACAACTTGGCTCCAAAATTTGTTGAGACTTATATGAAATGCTAGTATTTCACCATCATGAATAACTACTATACATGGCCTAGCATCAATTAAGTTTTAAAATGAGTATCTTTCTACATTCTACAACCAGAAATCATGATTCACACTTCACCATAATTTTGTTCTTCAATTATGTGAAATATTGTTATCTAGCTGGCAAATAGCTATTTGGTATCTTACCATGCAAAATGTCTATATGCCATGGCCTAGCACCTAATAAGGTTATTAACAAGTTTCCTTTCACAATTATACAACCATCAAAACATGCATCAAACCTTAGTTTGCATGCTTGGATCCAACTTATGTAATTTCCCATTTTCAATAAAATTATATGATGACGGGAAAACACATTTCTCATTTTTGTGGGGTTTAGGGAAATATAATAGGGAAGTGACTCTATATTATTTTTGATGTGAGCACCCAAGTTAAGGGGACATGAGTGTTATGTGATAAAGTTTGTAATTTTAAAGTTCAGCAAAAAGTTGTGTGGATTTTATTTTGGAGGGAAATGAAATAATTTGAAATTCACCTATTTAATCAAAGCTTGGAATCAAGAGTGGTATGCTTGTTTATCCATTAATTTTATTCAAATAAATTGGACACCCTGTTTGTATATCACTAGAGATTGGAGGACATAAACCCCCTGAACCAGTCATGAGAGATTTCACATTGGGATTGTAATTGAGCTTCACTAATTTGTTGTTTGGGAAGCTCTTATAAAGTCTACTTGTCTAAGGATAAGGCATCTCTCTTAGCACCTAGGTTTTTTAATACTAAGGTGGTTCTTTTAGCCCCATTAGTTTTAGATTCATCATATTCCTTGATAATATTATTTATGCTATTGTTCCTAAAATTCTATTAAATTAATTGACTATAAATACACTTATCGTTGTAATAAGAGGAGTAATCAGTTGTTGTGAGTTTCCATGTTGATTGTTCTTTTGAAACAATTTGTATTCATTTCTACATATTTTGTTAGGCATATTACTTTTTGCATTAGATCTGATCATAATAATGATTTAGTGATTGGTATCCCATGGATTTAAATCATTAGAAATATACAATATCCCCAATCGGGGATATTACAACTCACAATTTTTATTCAAACTTAAGCTACAAAATGTATCAAATGAGTCTAAAACATTCTATATTATATTTGGATGCAAATAAATTACAAAATTGCAGCATCTGGTGTATAAAATAGCTACCTAATAATTATATTGGATCTATGATGATTGTCTCTGACATTCATTATCAGAAATTGCATGTCTCCGCAATTTACAAATACAAGATTTTACAATTTCCTCTTCCTTGTTCTACTAAAAAATTGGGGAGAGGATCTAGTCCTTGCACTTCACTATGGCTCTTTTCTTGTGCTAGAAGGTTTCACTCATAGCTTATTTTCTACTAGATGTTGGTTATTCCTCTTTTCCCTCATGCTTGACATCATCTACATTTATGTCATTCAATCCAATCTCCCTTACGTTTGTTGCATCTACATCATCAATAGCTTGCTTCTTGAAATCAGAAATCTCATCCTTTGTTTTAAACAAGGAGAACTCTCCTTATTGTGTGGTGTAATAATTATACGAACCAATCTCATAAAAATTATCATATGATTTGTCCTCCAACTTTATTGTGTGAATTTGAAGGTTGTATTGCGTGAAAACTAGGTCATTGAGGTATTGTTCTTGCTATTCCTCTTTATTTAAAATATTTTCCCAACTAATTTAATGTCACTGAAAGATCCTTTTGTTGGGTCAAGGAGGCCAAGTTTCTAAGAATCATCACCTCTTCTTTAGATAAACAAGTTATATCACCATTTTGTTGCAGAATAATTTGTTGTAGAAAGCATAAATTCTACCACCTTATCATGCTATTGTTTGTTTGGTTAGAATTAATCACAATCTCCCTCTTATGGGCTTGATTCTTCATCTATGTCTTCATTTTATTTTCATTTATCATTTTTAGTATTAGTTCCTTGCCTTATCAATTTTATAGCTTTGTTTTTATTTGTTCCAAACTTCTTCTCTTTCTTTCTCCATATTCACTGGGGAAATCATTTCACATGTGTTATATTTATTTCGTTTAGTGTGTCAAATTAATTTGGATTCTATTTGTACCACCTTGAGGATTATTACAACCTACCTCTTGCACATATATTTGTTGTATATCAAAGGACTGACTTTTGTTTCAGTAATTAGTCTCAAGCATCATATTGATCATATATTATTCCAAGCACTTACACAACAATAAGAAATCTCCCTCATTAGAATCAATTTTGATATTCATATTCATTAGTAGGTCCAATATTAAATCTAAGTGCATTGTGTCACCCATATACTCTTACATACCATTATAATATCATAAATTCTACTTTGCAATTCTCATCTACAATTATACAGTCACGCTGGAATCCATTCCCTTAGTTATGTTTAGGTATAATTTGGTGCATTCCCCAGCCAAAATATTTTTCACGGATATGAAAAATCCACTTGAAAAGTCTAATAAATATGTCATTATCAACCTTGAAATCTATGCGCTTGATTCTGCAAAGACACTAGAGCTAGAGTGCATGTTCAGTTTAGAAATTTGGGTCTCCACAATCCGTGGAACCCTGATCATTATAAAAATTATAAGGCATCTTCAACACCATATTCATAATAATCATAAACCATCTTGGGTAACTTTTCCTTGGCCACAGCTTCATACTCTTGAACATTCATGATCTCCATATCTGATCACCCATTGCTGCTCTCTTCCCAAATCACCAACATGATCAATTCACTACTCTGGCTTGTGCATTTTTTGTTGATTGCTCAAACACCTACTTTATTTCTCAAAAAAAAGTATGCATGCAATCTTCATGATATAGTTTTTACTATAATTTCATGCATTATAGATTACATTCATGATTTACTTAAAACTAGAGGAAGTTGTTACTCATGTTGGTAGTTATTATCTCATGCATTATAGATTGCATTCAGGATTCAATGTCTAGTTTTTTGAGTCAAACTCATTGAACCATGTTTCATGAGTAGTATTCTATCCATGAGTTTGACAAGCACTAATTGCCTCATTTCAGCTACAATTAACAAACTAATGTCACAAAAATCATTGATGTGTCAATAATGACTTAGAATTTCTTACTTGCAAGAGTGTAGGTGAGACAAGTTTCAATAAACCTGCTACTTTTATTTTCATTTTTATTATCAATGTATAATTTATTATTTATTATTTTTGTTGTGGGGGTGGAGCAAGCCTTAATTTTCTCCATCATCCTTACAATTCCTCTGATTAATTCTTCTCCGCTTCAAACAATTGGGAGTTCCTAGGAAAGATGAATCTACTCTACTATACCCTTTTCGAGCTAGGAAGGATAGTGGTTTTGATCCATGCCTTTGATTCCCTCGATTCAAGTGTACTCTATTCCATTTTTTTTGAAACCCTATAACACCATCATTTGATTCTGGAGATAGTGGACAATAAATTATCCATGTGGGAAGTGGCCATGACCAAAAAGCACAATAGTTGCAGAGTGAGAAATATTATGATGATGTAGGCAGTACTTGAATCAAGGGAAATTGAAGGCATGGATCGAAAACCACTATCCCAATTGTTTGAAGTGGAGAAGAATTAATGAGAGGAATTGTAAGGATGATGGAGAAGAGTAATTCTTGCTCCAACCCCACAACAAAAATATTAAATAATAAATTCTACATTGATAATAAAAATGAAAATAAAAGTAGCTGACTTGTTGAACCTTGTCTCACCTAAACTCTTGCGAGTAAAAAACTCCAATTCATTGTCAATGCATCAATGATTTTTGTGACCCCTAGTCTCTATCTACATGACATCATTAGTGAACCATGTTACCCATGCATCCATTGCATTCAAACCAAATCCATGCACACCTGCAATTCTAGCCCCATAGATTCCCTATATAATGCTTACCTACTTGTGCTCCACATCCTTGTTCCATGATCCATCCCAATCCCTTGGTCATTGTACTCAGTTTCCAACTCGGTTGTACCACCATACCACTATGCCTATGGATCATATCCCTATTTAGTCATGCACCACAACTCACTTTTGATCAACTGCCCAAGAACCATTCCTGGCATCCAATGAAAGACAAGCCTACCACAACTCACTTGTGCAATCCTTCACTTTCCCAAGTTTACATGCATTCAACCTTCAGCCCCATTGACTTCCTATTGAGTCACCCTACTTTCTTGTTGACTGACCTCATGGCATGCCCTGCATCCATTCTGTGTCCTTAAACTACCCCAAAATGCCCACAAACATACATCTACAAAAGCACATGTAGAACCTTGTGCAAGCCTTAGTACTTGCACCAACCTACCACAGATCATGTACCAAACATAATCCTACACCAAACTGTGCCAAACAAAATGAACAATTTTTTTAAAAAAAAAGTACAAGTAGCCTTAGAATTCTGACACCAATGCAAACATTAACCAATGATGATGTTGTAAATCCAATAGCACTATCATTGGAATAGTTCATCTGATTTGCATTGTAATTTTGACAACACTATCATCAGAATAGTTCGTCTGATTCGCGTCATAATTTTGATAATATTGCAAACATAAACCAACAATGATGATGTACATCTAGCAAAACTGTCATTGGAATAGTTCATCTAAATGGCACCATAATTTCGACAATATTGAAAACATAAACCGATGACAATGTTGTACATCTGAAAACACTATCGTCGGAATGGTTCATCTGATGGGTGTCATAATTATGACAATATTATAAATGTAAACTGACGATAAAGTTGTACACCTGACATCACTATCATCAGATTAGTTCATCTGACTGTAGTCAGAATTATGACTGCCATAAAAACATAAACCAACAAGGATAGGGTCATAAATATGACCTAAATTCTCTAAAGTAGACTCGTGTTTTCCAACATCATTTCTATCAAAATTCTGACGACCATGGATACATCAATTTTTTTGACTAAATATTTCAGATAGCTCTGTTAGTCATAAGTCTGACTAATGGAGGTTAGAATTTTGACTAATGGTCATTAGAAATTGGAATTAAATGTATTAGTGTTCAATTCTAACACCCTTATTATTATCAAGTTCTCTCAATGAGATCCTTTCTTGATTTTCTCATTTGTGAGCATGGATTCTCTAGTCTTTGCCATTTATTATTCCTTGAATCTATACATTTCTGACTAAAATACTTGATCACACTTAATTATAGTTTATCTAAAGTTTTCCATTAGTAATTAAACACTTTCATAATTATTTTAATTAAACACAAATTGTAAAAATTTCAAGGCCTAGCTTTCAAACTTTATTTTGATACCAAATGTAGCAACCTTATATTTGTACCTCTAAATTTCACCCATTTTTTTCTTTTAAAACTTTATTAAAAAATTTCATGTTCATTCAACTGTATACTCAATTAATTATCTATCCATCAAACAAGAAAATCATCCATCCTTCAAAGAGGATATGCATTCATTCATCTAGAAAGATGGGTATTCATCCATCAAACAACACATATACAATGCTCCAGCCACATATTTAGACTTAGATGTAATATATTGCCTTGAATATATCATGAATGAATATGCTTCCCCAATACCATTTCACCATGCTCCTCATCATTCAAGGATATATAAACAAAGACTTAAGTATCACCTCATATGTTAAACTAAAGCCTTGAGAAGTCAATAAAATCCTATAGATGAGACCTTCATATATAACTCATCATATCCGTTGTATATGATCTTCTTAAATGCATTCTCATTTCATCGTGCTCCTCATCATTCAAGGATATATAAACAAAGACTTAAGTATCACCTCATATCTTAAACTAAAGCCTTGACAAGTCAGTAAAATCCTATAGACGAGACCTCCATATATAACTCATCATATCCCTTGTATATGATCTTCTTAAATGCATTCTCTCTTTTTATTTGAGGTGCAGCGGGAGTGGGGGTTTCTCAGTAGATTTTCTCCTTCTTTCCATTTGTGAGACATTTAATTACATTAAATGTACATGGTTATCTCACTAGGCCTTATTTTTTGGACCCATCTTCTACATCTTTGCATTACTTTTTGTTATGCCCTAAGTTGCACTCAATGGGCATGTCAGCATGAATAAGGCTTTGGACTTAGTAAGGTCTTGTGCCTACTGATTTTTGCTAGTTCCTAGAAGATAAATTATTCACATGACTTAAGTTTACTTAGGTACTAGGTGGAATTATATAATATTAGTTATTTGTCACATGATCTTATATTATGTGACAACTAATTTTATCTACCTTAGTAACCACTTTAGTTATCTCATTACATAAGATTACGACACATGTCAACATCTACTGTTATCTTACCTCACACCTTGCCTTTACAAGAAAGGATCTTGTATATTGTAACATCTTGATATTCAAGAAAGATAATTATTTCATACTCTCTTGTGGAAGACATCTTTATTTTTTCTAGTGATCCTAAAGTTTGCACCTTCAATAAATTCATCCACTACCTATTCATTTGAGTATACAATGAACATACTACGTATATAATGAATGTATTTAATTAATTAATATTAGATATTTTATCCCTATTGATGATGATGTCTCTCTCACACATTAGATATGAATAAAAATCTTATAATAGAACCTATCTCTCTTCAAAGATCTATTAAATTCACTAAGAATTTGCAATCCCAAAGTTCAATTATCAAGTCTTGATTCACTAATTTTTCTCAAGGTTAATTGTTTATTTTATATTTACTTACAAAGGGGCTTTAATTATATATATTAGCCTACTATAGATAAATTTTAAAGTAATCTCAAGTTACTTCACACATATTTAACAATTTAGTATATTCTTTTCATGAAATTCAAATAAGGAAAATAGAAAATATTAGTGAAACAGAGAAATATAGGTTCTAAGAGACAACTTTGTTCAAGAAGTATATCTAAATATTTCAAAAAAGAAAGAAAGGAGAAATAATCAATATATACTCTTCCATAATGAATCATATCCATAGGTAGATTATTAGGCCCAAAAGGAGGCAAGCAAAACTGAGAGGGGGGAGGGGGTGAATCAGTTGTACACACCTTAAAACTTTAATTCCACTTTATCCACTTAGACCTAAAAGATAAATAGTAAAAGAAAGATCCACAACACATAGCAAAGAACACCAAGATTTTTTCTCAAGGAAACCCGGTTAAGGAAAAACCCTGATGGGAATAAAACCCACAAGATGAATGTACTCTGTTAAACTTACTACTCAGTTAAGAGAATAATAGAGAACAAAGGATGTACAAGAAACCACAGGCTTACAACCCAATATTCATGCACACTGCCAAGAGCTCAATTCTCACAATATAATCACAGATCTTGCCCTTATTCAAGTTCATCAATCTATCTTTAATTAAAATAAGGTGGACATACAGTCCATTACAACTGAACTAACAAACAACATCTCTAATGCCAATATAGCTCCAAAGAAGTACAAACTCTGCCTTTGGCACAGGGAGGATAGGAAGAGCCAAGGCCAAAGGCACACCCAAGTATCTAGCCACCTTGTGGAGTAAACACAATGGAAGAAAAAACACAAAGAACAACACCAAGGAGAGAAGAAACAACAATATTCATTTATTGATTCATCCAATTATAGCACACATGCCCGACTGTGAGGCCTTCCGGGTTACAGCCAACAAAATCCAGAGTTTTCTATCTTCTACCTTCTCATACCATCTGCTATCTACTTTCTCTACTTGCATTTTCCTAACCTACACATAGACATCCTTATTTATTCTTGCCAAAATTTCTTACAGAAGATTCAAGAGTATTACAAAGATGGAAGGTCGACCATTTAACAATGCGCACACATCCCAAGACAAGATCCTAATATTAAATGCACCATCATAAATTAAATACATAAGTCAGCTCTAACAAGAACTAATCATATTCTTACTCAGTCAAAGAGAACTGGGCATCACGTTCACTCAGTACAGGAAGGAATGCTTGGCCAACACTGGATAGCTCGGCACAAACAAGAACTCGACCAACATTGGATAGCTTGACACATAATGCGACTCGGTAAGAACTACAAATCGACACTTACTGGTAGAATGAACAAAGATGAGAAGGATAGAAAGGAAACCCAAGATGCCCTTACATCATACAACTCAGGTAGAAAGAAATGATTCCCCTAAATCATTTAAATATCACAACTTGACCTGAATCCAACTCAGATTGAGAAATCCATGGAGCATCTTCAACTGGTCTATTCTTCCACTTCACCAAATACTCATAGTAATCTTTTCCTCTTGTGCTTTTACCAATCCCCTGATCCAATATATGTTCAACCTCTTCAACCTTCTTCTTAGGATAATCATCTCGTATAAAAAATTCATCATCTGACTCATGATACTTATGCAAATAAGAAATATTAAATATTAGACATATATCCATGTCATCAGGTAACTCAACTTCATAAGCATTACCACTGCCAAACTTCCTCAAAATTCTACAAGGACCAAACTTCTTAATTTTTAGCTTACTGTATTTTCCAACAAGAAATATGCCCTTCTTCAAATGAACCATCACCTCATCACCAACTTAAAAAACATGATGTCTCCTAGACTTGTCAACATTTTCCTTATATTTATGATTACTTTTTTCCAGCTTCAACTTCACTTCCTCATGTAAAGATTTCATAAAATTAGCAAATACTTCCCCTTTATCACTTATCTTTTCTTTACCAATAATATCCCTCAAATATGATACTCCTCTAGGATGCATTATAGTAACAATCTCAAAAGGTGGTTTTCCTATACTCCTATTCACACAATTATTATATGTAAACTCAGCTTGTGCCAATATCATATCTCAATTACTCGGCTTATCTCCAACTAAACATCTCAGCAAATTATCCAAGATTCTATTCACAAACTCTATTTTTCCATCTGTCTATGGATGGAATGTAGAACTAAACCTCAACTTAGTATCCATCTTCTTCCACAAAATCCTCCAAAAATAACCAATAAACCTACTATCTCGATCAGAGATAATACTTCTCAGTAATCCATGCAATCTAATAACTTCTTTGAAGAAAATCTTAGTAACATGCACAACATCTGATGTCTTCTTACATGGTATGAAATGTGTCATCTTAGAAAATATATCCACAAAAAAAATATGGAATCATGCCCTCTTGTTGTCTTAGGTAATCCAAGAGCAAAATCCATATTGATGTCAGTCCAAGGTTTCTCAAGAACAAAAATAGGTGTATACAATCCAGTATTCTGACTTACTCCTTTTGAAACTTGACAAATTCCACAACTCCTTACAAACTTCTGGATACATATGTGGCCAATAATACTTTTCCTTAAGCAAACTCAATGTCTTATCAATTCCAAAATTTCCAGCCAATCCACCTGTTGGTACTTATTTCTACGAGTACCATCTTTAAATTTTTGTAAAGCTTCGAGCTCTTTCATGGCAGAGGTCTGGTATTTTGGAGGCTTTACATGGTCTTTTTCTAGTTTCTACCATTACAGAGGGATGGGGGGATCCATTTTTGTTTCCCAAGGATTGTCTTTGCATGGCCAAATAGCATGGAGGTGGTTAGAGTTTGATGTGTTTGTTCTTCTCTGTGGTCTATTAAGGAAATGATCCTGGTCCTTAATCCCACATTGGTTGTACGGTGAAGGAACTTGATATGTTTATAACTGATTCCGCAATGTTTAAGTTCTAAAAGGCACGTAGATTTTTAGCTAATGGATCAAGGCCAAGAAGTTGGATGGCTGTTAGTGGCGGGTAGCTAGTGGACAGGAGGGTAATTTTGTGGGCCCACACTCAGATGACTTGGCAGAAGGTTCAATTTGGTGATAGGTGTTAGGAAGGGTGTTATAGCATGATTTGATTCATGGCAGGTGTAGTTAGATAGCATGATGGCATGGGTTCTGACATGTCATAGAATGACAGGTGGAAAGGCTAAGTAGGGTGATGAGGTGGAAAAGGTCCCAACAAATTAGGTGGTGCCACGTGGCATAGGCACGGCCAAGGAGGATGGTGGGATCGGTAAGGTGAATCAAATGAAAGGGTATTTTTCCATCACATGAACGAAGGATGCACAACAAATATGCATTGTGTGATGGTGATAATCTTGCCATGCATCCATCTCGGTGGTAAGGAGTGTGGGGTCTATGTAGAAAGGTAAGGGATAGGTCATTCTAAGGCCCAATGGAGAGGTGCCACATGGAGGTCAATCATAGTTGAATGGGCTCAAGTAATCCTTTTTAATTGATGATTGGGGGTTTTTTAAAGAGATAATTAAAGGAATACTAGTTTGAGAAGATCTAACAATTGTCTTTATACCTTAAAGAAAAGGATGATCAAAGATTATTGTTTAATGCATCGCGACGAGGTGACACATAGCAGATCAGATTTTTGTGCCTGCGTAACTTAAAGGGATATCCACAACTCTGTTTTAAAATTGTTTTAAAGTTTAATCTAGATCATTGATGGAGATTTTTGTGCCACCTGTAGTCATTATAATAGATTTTTGAATATTTAAATATCTCCATCATGGTTTTCAAGCGGTGAATGGTGTCATCTTTTTGTAGAGTGTTTATAGGTGGATTTGATCTCATGGGCCATGTATGAATAACTGTTGGATACTGTGTAAAGGAAAGATTGGTTTTTCTGAATGCATTTATATAGATATTATCTCTTTAGGGTTTTTGATTGACTTGTTAATCAGTTTAAAACTTTTGTTTTTGCCTTTTCTATTTTTTGTCATTAATAGGCGGTCTTTTGCCAGAGTAGTTTAAGGTGAAAATCAAGTATGTTTTTGGATCTTGAGCTTTTCCAGAGAGGTTAGTTGGTTTTCTTCAATTATAAAGGTTTAAGTCTATTGAGGTAATTAATGCACATCAGACATTCCAATCATTGTTCCTTTTGCAGGGTTTTGTTCTTCAGTTTCCCAAGATGGTTGGCGGCTTGATCAGATTTCTTCAACAAGATGAATTAAAAGGAATGTTTCAACTAAAATATGAAAGAGATTCTTGGTTGTTCAATTGAATTAATGATTCTCATCATTTTATATTTTAATGCTTTGGCCCTAACACTAATAGATCTGAAGCTTGTTGTAGTCCTTGTTTCTATAAAAGTATTTCCAGGATCACTTAGAGGGGATGGGAATTTTATGCCACAAAAGGCTTGTAAAGCTCTGCATATTTTGATTAATATCATCAGTGGTCTCCTTAGATATGATTTCATATTTAATTGATGTCTTGACATCAATATATTACTTCCTATTATTGGTGTGATCTGATTGAATAGTTGTTGTTTTTTTCAGCTTGTATACTCATTTGGATTGGTTGTTAATGACATTTCAATCCATCACTTTGTAAGGTAGAGCGTTTAACTGGTTTAAGGTTTCTTTCAAGGAGAGAATTAAATCCTTAGGGTAGTTTTAGTGAGTAGAGGGTTGTAACAGAGTTGATGGTTATTTCTGCTTGTAAGAAGTGTGAATGGATTATGTAAGGCATTGTCTAATTTAGTGATCATTTATAGGATTTACATTTGATGTATCTTTTATTTTGAAGGTCTTTTCATATTTAGTGACTCCATACCCATTGGATAAAGCACTGGTCTAATATGTTATATTGTGTGGTTCCCATAAAATCCTTATACAAAGTGTTATCATTTACATTTTATGCTACATCTATTATGCCTGCCTATTTGAAAAACTACTAAATATTTAAGGCAGAAGTTAGGTACACCTGCCTAAGCTTGTGGAGCTCAAAGTGAAGGAGGATTTAATCCTTGTTAATTGGAATTATTTATTGACATAATAATAATTTGGTTTTCATAGAGTCAAGCATTACTTCTATATAAGATTCTGCAAGAAAAAGCTCAAACAAATTGGCGACTCTACTGGGGATTTTGAAGCAAAAGTATTGATACACCTTTCAAAATCTCTAGTTATCTACATTTGTATAAAGCTAAAGCCAGTAAGTTGACCTTCAAAAGTATAAAATTATTCTTACTTTGACTCATGATTTTTTTCCTTGTTTGGTGAAACTATTTAGAGTATTCCTTTTGATTACTGTTGTATTTTCTCAACTAGTTTTGGGTGGTGACTCTGAGATATCTCTGCAGTAGTATTGAGTAATATATATACTCCTATACACACTTTCTCAATATGAATAGCATAAATACCAGATCTTGGATGAAAAAACATCTAGAGGAAAATATGGAAGACAGACTTCCAACTACCTCTAGAGGAGGTCAGTAAAGTAAAGAAAAGAATGATAAAGCACTTCCTCAAATTAAGAGACAAGAGGAGAACATTAGGGGAGAGGATCCAATCCACCATATTCATGAAGAAAATATATCAGAATATGAAGAGGCTCTAGACTTGGGATTGGGTGCATATGGATATTATTATTCTCCTAATGAGAGAGAGGAAGGATCTGACACTACCATCCCAGATTCAGAAAGTCTTGATCAAGAAACTGCTGAATTGGAGAGAAAACTCCAAGAGAAATTTATCATCACACAACAGAGAAACAAAGAAAAGTAAGATCAGATAAGACAAAAACAAATCAAGGTTGATCATTTAAAAAGGCAATTATTGAGACAAATGGAAATTAATAATGTTGAAGAACCTACGAGGGTTGAAGAGAAACTTGTCATCCGCCAAATCTTTGTTACTCAAGACCCTAAGAATAAGGGAAAGTAGAAGGAATATAGTATCCATATTGAAGAACCAAAACCAAAGGAGGTTTCTTTAAGTGGGATGTCGCAGGTATATCTTGAGTTAGAAGAGGCTAGGAGGGTCAAGGAAGAACTTTCCAAGCAATTGGAAAAGGTTGAGTTGGAAGCAGTAGCTCCTGAGATTAAAAATAAGCTATCCTTCTTAAGTATCACTACAAGTAATACTTCAAAAACAAGTGCTACACAAGTAGTTGGTCCTAGTCAAGGAAATTAGACTCTTGGTCCAATTCAAGGTGTACAAATTTTGGGTGGTTGTCATGCTACTGTTGTATCAAACAACACAACAAATCAGGGAGCTACAATAGGAGTAAGTGGAGCTCATGTCGCTGCAAATTTTCAAAGAAGACCTATGAATTTGGATAGGTACCATCCATTATTATTTGATGAAATTCCTGGTTACCCAAATGTTATCCCAAATGAGGTAAGAGATAAAGTCTCTAGGTTTAGTGGAAATAATGCTATAACTTGTGAAGGACACCTTAAAGCATTCACTAACAATATGAATGACTTTGAAATTGATCATGAGGTACTCATGAAATTACTTGTTAAATCTTTGGGTGAAGATGCTAAAGATTGGTATAGGAGTTTACCTAAAAATAGTGTAGCATCTTGGGAAGAGCTTGTTGAATGTTTTAGGGAACAATATCGTGGACATGTCAATTCAATTTTTATGTTGAATAAATTTAATAATATTAAGAAGTTCTGAAATGCAAGTATGTCAAATTTCAATAATAGATTCCAAAATGTCATGAACAAGTTATTTCAAGTTTTGAGACTAGATGAGCAAGTATGTTTAACTACATATTTCAATTCTATGGAAGGAAAGATGCAATACCTTTTAAGGGATAAGAGTCCACATAGTCTGAGGGAAGCTTATAAAATGGCTATAAACATTGAAAGAAATAGGCAAGCCTCGGGGACAATGGGAAAAAGAGAAGATGGAAGGTTGTGGAAGGATACAAAAGGACAAACAAGTACACCTACCAAGGAGGAGGATAGGGTGGACAAATTAGCAAGTGCAGTAAAAGACCTTGTTGCCAAGGATGATGAAAATGATCAGGCTCCTCTGTTAGTAATAACTGAGAGGGGGGTGAATCAGTGGCCTAAAAATTTATCCTTCAACTATTTACCACCAATCAAATAAACCTCAGATTATTAAGTCCCTATAAGATGCATGCCATGAAATACTTATAATGATTAACTGTCTATCAGTTTTTCTTGTCTATCCTTATTCTCCTTGATTACTGATAAGTAGTAAAACTATTTATCAAAACTCAGTAAATAAGTAGAGTTTACTAATCCATCCAGAAATGCATATGTGAAATGTAAAATAGTCAAGTAATAAACCATACACATATAACACATGGATTTTAAAGTGGAAACGTTGTTAAGGGAAAAACCACTGGGACTGGTACCCCAAATTTTCACTCTTCTGAAGTGATCCCTGTTAGGATCCAACCTTGTTAAAGGTTACAAAAACACTGTTAAGTGTGACCTTGTTAGAGGATTTTATACATAGAGGTTGTCACTTAGTATTGGGCATCTATTGCTACCATCCTTGAATCAGCCTCCTTCTTAGACTATCAATAGGTATCGGGAAAGTCCAATGCTACTTTTATGAATCAACCTTTTTGGCACTCCTTGGGATGTACCTCAATATATAGAAGACTGTTAAGTCCTGCTTGGTTAAGAGACTTGATGCTTCAATGGTTAAATTGAAACACTTAAACCTATTTCTAATGCAACTTTGAATTGCAGATTTTCAAATCTATTTAAGTACATTACCTCTCTGATCAATGTATCAATTCAATTCTTTGTGCTCCATAATTTATGCTCTGTGATGTTGTGCTTCACTATTCATCGGTGTTTGTGAAATTCTTTAGCTCTCCTTTAGCTTGATTGATCGGGACTGTATGAAGTTCTTCAGCATCCTCTTTCTATTCACTCCCCTTCCCATGCATACAGAAATGAATTAAACTTGTCTCTTATATAGACATGATATTCATTGATTCTTGATTCTTGGCATGAAAAATAATCCATCCAATCTGATTTAAAGCATAACTCTTGATTTATCTCATAGTCTTCTTCTTGCCAATTGTACAAATCTTCTGTAAATCAATCACTTAACTCTGGTTGAATAAAACAAAGAAAACAACTAGTTAAGTCTATCTTTAGCTCTTGCCAGCTAGATATTTTGTCATTTTCTGAACTCTTTATTCCGTCGGTCAACTCTACAGTTAGTCATTGGTGACAACTGGAAGTTTCATCGGTGTGACTCCAGTTAGCTTTGGGATCTCCGTCTGTTGGGTATCATTGGATTTTACTTCTTGGGCAACTCTATTTTCAGCTTGTTAGGCATCCTATGGTTTTGCTTCGTCAGGCAATACTATCTTTTGCTTGTCGGGTATCACTGTGACTTTTCTCTTTTGATTTTACTGATGGTGTGCACTCTGTCAGTGTTATTTGTCACTTGGTGAATACTTGACATTTATGCATTGCTGAAAGCATAACCTTTGTTCCATTGATTCTCTAAAGTGTTTGGCATTATATACATGACCTTACAGATGATATCAAGTTGACATCAATGACAATATAGTACTTTAAGTGATTTAATGCGTTGCATTATCTTCAACTTAACATTGTCAAACATTCAATCAGTTACATGTCATCAATCTCTCCCTTTGGCATTAATGGCAAAATAATATATTATCACACTATACTATTTATAATACAATATGAAATACAACAGTTGAGATTCATCAAACTACCAATCATTTTGTTCTGTCATTCAATAAATGTCTGATCACCAGTAAGCTATGTTTTAGCTTAGATTTGATTCTTGCAGCTTTTTACTTTCTGATGTGTTGAATCTTCTTCTTGTGTTAATTTCTCTCCTTTGCCTATTCTCTCTTTTATGATGTCTTTTTCCTTTTTCAGTAAATTTCCCTATGTATAAACATTCATACAATTTTCTCTCCCTAAGGATATAATCTCTCCCTGTTGGAGTAATCTGATAATGGATAATCTCTCTCTTTTTTAGAAGAATGTGATAATATGGATCTCTCTCCCTTTGAAAACAATGCCAAACAAATATCTCATAGATATCTGATATTTATGTCAAACAATCTCTTCTCTCCATCCATAATGTATTCCTTGAATTTCCCTTATCCATCAGCAATACATCAATATGTTCTGGTGCTGGATTCTGGTATATACCTATATGTATATAGATGTGTCTTTGAAGTTCATCCTTTTGCTTGAATCAACATGAATGATATTCTGATTATATGTAGGCTGATGCAGCCTTTAGTCATATTACTAATTGATAGACAAGGGTTTGACCCCTAGTCTCTTTCTCAAGTACTCAAATGTGTTTTTGGGTAGTGGCTTGGTGAAGATATTAGCCAATTGTTCTTTTGATTGCACATACTCAAGTATCACCTCTTTTTCTTGAGCTTGCTCTCTTAAATAATGATACTTGATTGCAATGTGTTTAGTCTTGGAATGCATGACTAGATTCTTGGAAATGTTTATTGCACTGGTGTTATCACAATAGATAATCACTGGTTCTAAGATCTTCATATGCATACCTTCCAGCAACTGTTTGATCCATGCAATGTTTGAGCAATTTGCAGTAGCAGCAACATATTCTTCTCCTATAGTAGACTGAGAGATGAATCCTTGCTTCTTGCTAATCCATGTGACAAGTTTCTCACCCATAAAGAATGCTCCTCCAGTTGTGCTCTTCCGGTCATCAAGATTTCTAGCCCAATCAGCGTCGGTAAACACCTTAAGTTCAAATTTGTCTTCTCTATTATACCATAAGCCAAATTCCTTAATATTCTTTAGGTTTCTTAGAATTCTTTTCACAGCAGTCATATGTGATTCTATGGGGTTAGAAAAAAATATAGCAATAATTCCTACTGTGTGCGCAATATCTGGTCTAGTGTGTACAACATACATGAGTTTTCCAATCCTTGATCTATACAAATTTTGATTTACCTCTGTTGTCTTGTCTTCCTTTTTCAACTTACATCTAGTAGCCATCAGTGTTCCAACTGGTTTGGAATCTTCCATCTTGAATATTTTCAAGACTTATTTGATGTATTTGGACTGTGTAATGAAAATACCTTCACTTTGTTGAATGATTTGTAGACCAAGAAAGAATTTGATCTCTCCAAACATAGACATCTCAAACTCTTTTCTCATCTCATCAGAAAATGATTTGCATAGCATATCATTGCCTCCAAATATGATGTCATCAATAAATATTTCAGCAATCAAAGTGTTAGCATCAGTATCTTCTTTCAAATAAAGAATACTATTTTCACTAGTCCTTATAAATCCAATACTTATTAGATAGGAATGAAGTCATTCATACCAGGCTTTGGGAGCTTGTTTCAATCCATACAAGGATTTTTGAAGTCTACATACCATTTTTCTCTTGTCTGGATCGACAAACCCTTCTGGTTGTTCAATGTATACCTCTTCTTCAAGTATTCTATTTAGGAATGCTGACTTGACATCCATTTGATATACTTTGAATCTTTTATATGCAGCATAAGCAAGTAGTATTCTTACTCCTTCTAGCCTAGCAATGCGTGCAAAGGTTTCTCCATAGTCTATACCTTCCTCTTGTGCATACCCTTTGCATACTAGCCTTTCTTTGTTCCTTGTGACTTCTCCATTCTCATTCAACTTATTCTTGAATATCCATTTTGTACCGATGACATTCTTGTCATCTTCTCTTGGCACAAGTGACCATATTTTTTTCTTCTCAATCTGCTCAATCTCATCATTCATAGCACTTATCCATTCCTCATTATCTAGTGCAACATTGATAGATTTTGGCTCAAACTCACAAATTAAACAATTTGAGTTTAAAGACTTACTTCTTGTTCTTCTACCAAATTTATTATCTCCTATTATTTGGACCTCTGGATGGTTCCTTCTAACATATCTTGCAATTTTAGGTACAGTTCTTTGTCTATCAGCTTGATCATTATTTTGATCTTCATTCTTTTCTTCATTACCTTGCACATTATCTTGATCATTATCCTGACCATCGGTAACAGCAGTCTAACCGTTGGTTGCAACATTCTATTGTTCTGGAATTAAGTAGTGTTGCTCAAGTAGAGTGTTGGGTTCTTCACAATATACAAAATTGTTGTAGTCCTCTGGTTCTTTTGTGCTTTCCAGGTCATTCTTTTCTACAAATTCATCAATCTTTACATTTGCACTTTCAACTATTTTTTTAGAAGCCTTGATGAGACATTTAAAAGCTTTGCTTTTGGTAGAATACCCTAGAAAAATACCTTCATCACTTTTGGTATCAAGCTTGCTGTTTCTATCATAACATTGACATTGACTACCAAATATTTTGAATTAACTTACATTGGGTGTTTTACCATATCATAGCTCATAAGGTGTCTTCTTTGTGTCCTTCTTTAATTATACTCTGTTAAGTGTATAGACAGCAGTGCTGACAGCTTCCCTCCAGAAGATTTGGGTGATGCCTTTCTCTATCATCAATGTTCTTGCACAATCAACTATTGATCTATTCCTTCTCTCAGCAATCCCATTTTATTGTGGTGTTCTTGGTGCAGAAACCTGTCTTTTTATACCATGCTCATTACATAAATTAGTGAATTCATCTGATATAAATTCTCCTCCTCTATCTGATCTCAAACATTTCAAATCCTTGCCACTTTGTTTTTCTACCATAGCCTTATATCATTTAAACATCTTGAATGCTTCAGATTTATCTTTTAGAAACATAGCTATCATCATTCTAGAGTAATCGTCAACAAAGAGAATAAAATATCTATCTCCATAATAGCTATTTGTCCTACTAGGTCCACATAAATCAGTATGGACTAATTCTAGAATATCATCAGATGTATGGGTTTTACTTTTGAAATTTGACTTTGTCATTTTACCTTTTTGATAATTTTTGCACATGATGTTGTCTGGCTTTGTCATCATCGGTAAGCCTCTTACATTTCTCCTTTTGCTTATTTTCATCATGTTGTCAAAATTCACATGACACAATCTTTTGTGCCACAACCATATGTGTTTGTTTTTAGTTATTAAGCAAGTGGTGTTAGTATCATTCAAATAGAATAAGTTACCTTTAGTTTGTTCAGCAGTACCAATCAATTTTCCTGATTCATTGAAGATCTTTGCCTTCTTGTTCTCAAATGCTACTCTATGACCTGAATTATTCAACTAAGAAACACTCAACAGATTATAATTCAATCCTTTTACCCAATAAGCATTTTCATATTTAATCAGGTTGTTCATTATTATTGTTCCTTTACCTTCAACTGGACAAGGTGTATCATTATCCATTCTTACTGTACCACCATTATAATACTCAAAAGTGTTAAACTTTTCTTTTTCACTGGTCATGTGGTGAGTGCAGCCATTATCTATAATCTAGATGTCATTCTTGTTAACCTTAGATATGAGTGCAATTTCTACATACCTTTCATCTTCATCTAAATCATCCTTTATAGCTACAAATACCATCTTGATGTCTTCATCAGGTTCGGTGTTAGTATCTTCATATTTGCAAGAAGCTAGGTAGCTAGCCTTCTTTCCTTTATCCTTGTAGTCTCAGGTATCTCTTCTTTCTAATTTTCAGTAACCTCTGTAATCTTTGTTATCACCAGCATATACGGGCAATAAGGTTCTTAAGATTTTACTTACCACTGTCTCATCTTCAAGTGTACCTCCAACACCTCGTATAGCATTGAGTACTTTTTTTATCCTTGTGTTGTACTGTGTGATGTTTTCCCCTTCTTTCATTCTAAGATCATCAAACTTTCCTCTAAGGCTTTCTATCTTGGATCTCAGAAAATTTGTATTACCTCCATGTACAAGCTTCAGTTTGTCTCACATCTTCTTTGTAGTTTTACAATCCTTGACATCTTCAAATTCAGCATCAGAGAGTGAGGAAGAAAGCTCTATAACCAAGTAGTTATGCTCATGCTTCTCTCTTAATTGATCTACTATTAGTACTCCTATAGGAAACACATATTCAGTATCTAGGAATTGAGTAACATCATTGCCAATACCTGATAAGTGGAGTCTTATCTTTCTTTTCCATGAAGAAAAGTTGTCTTTGTTCAACTTGGGCACATCTTGTCTATTCATCTTGTGATCCTGACTTAGGTCTTGAAACCTTCCTTCTAAGAAAACAAGCTCTGATACCAATTGTTAGTAATAACTGAGACGGGGGGGCTGAATCAATGGCCTCAAAATTTATCCTTCAACTATTTACCACCAATCAAATAAACCTCAGATTATTAAGTCCCTACAAGATGCATGCCATGTTAAAATGATTAACTGTCTGTTAGTTTTCCTTGTCTGTCTTTATTCTCCTTGATTACCGATAAGCAATAAAACTATTTACCGAAACTCAGTAAATATGTAGAGTATACCAATCCATCCAGAAATGCATATGTAAAATATAAAATAGAAAAGTAATAAACCATACACACATAACACATGGATTTAACATGGAAACCTTGTTAAGGGAAAAACCACTAGGACTGGTACCCCAAATTTTCACTCTTTTGAAGTGAGCCTTGTTAGGATTGAACCCTGTTAAAGGTTACAAACACACTATTAAGTGTGACCTTGTTAGAGGATTTTATACATAGAGTTTGTCACTTAGTATTGGGCATCTATTGCTACCATCCTTGAATTATCCTCCTTCTTAGACTGTCAATAGGTATCGGGAAATTCCAATACTACTTTTATGAATCAACCTTTTTGGCACTCCTTGGGATGCACCTCAATATATAGAAGACTGTTAAGTCCTGCTTGGTTAAGAGACTTGATGCTTCAATGGTTAAACTGAAACACTATGACCTATTTCTAATGCAACTTTGAATTGTAGATTTTCATATCTATTTAAGTACATTACCTCTCTGATCAATGTATCAATTCAATTTTTTGTGATCCACACTTTCTACTTTGTGATGCTATGCTGTATTATTCGTCGGTGTTTGTAGAATTCTTTAGCTCTCCTTTAGCTTGATTGATTAGGACTATATGAATTTCTTCTTCATCATCCTCTTTCTATTCACTCCCCTTCCCATGCATATGAAAATGAATTAATCTTGTCTCTTATATAGACATGATATTCATTGATTCTTGATTCTTGATTCTTGATTCTTGGCGTGAAAAACAATCTAGCCAATTTGATTTAAAGAATAACTCCTGATTTATCTTATAGTTATCTTCTTTCCAACTATACAAATATTCTTTAAATCAATCACTTAAATCTGGTCAAATAAAACAAAGAAAACAACCAATTAAGTATATCTTTATCTCTTCCCAGCTAGATGTTTTTTCATTTTCTGAACTCTCTGTTCCGTCGGTCAACTCTACAGTTATTCATTAGTGACAACTGATAGTTCCATCAGTGTGACTCTAGTTAGCTTTGGGATCTCTATCCGTCAGGCATCATTGGATTTTTCTCGTCAGGCAACTCTGTTTTCAGCTCGTCGGGCATCATGTGGTTTTGCTTCGTCTGGAAACACTGTCTTCTTCTCGTCGAGTATCACTGTGACTTTTCTCTTTTGCTTTTATTGATGGTGTGCACTCCGTTGGTGTTATTTGTCACTTGGTGAATACTTGAAATTTTTGCATTTCTGAAAGCATAACCTTTGTTCCATTAATTCTGAAGTCTTTGGCATTATATACATGACCATATAGATGATATCAAGTTGACATCAATGAAAATACAATACATTAATTGATTTAATGCCTTGCATTATCTTCAACTTAACATTGTCAAACATTCAATCAGTTACATGTCATCATACTCATGGAAATAGGTATCAATATCAATGGTATGATAGATTCCCAAATTTGAGGGATATTCCATAGAAGACAAATTGGAAGGATGGCAGACCTATTTTTGAAAATTAGGAGAGCCAGAAGACTAAGCTAACCCCTGATCCTTTGAAAAGAAATGTTTCACACAATGTAGAAAATACCCCTTGGTGTCCTTCTTGCAATATGTTCCACTCTTCATTTCAATGTATTGTTGCCCAAGCTTTAGTTGAGAAAATGAAGGATAACAGTGAGCAGATGAACCTCAAACAAGAAGACCCCATGGTAAATATGTTCTCTATGAATAGGCATATAATGATGTGTGGTCTTCTAAAGATGAGAAGCCAATTGCAGATTTAAATACTAAGAGAGAACAATTCTAAAGATACCAGTAACTAGTTTTCTTTGACTCGGAGATGAAACTGATACTATGCTACAAAATACTATTTATACTTTAGGTGATGATAGAAAACATCCTCATTTCAGATTTCCTAGTGATGAGGAGAAATCATCTTTGACCATAGCAGCAATCAATCAAGCTAGGAGTGCTTACAATTTGAGAAATAGGAGGGTAGAGCCTAGTCAAAGTAGGGCTCCTTTGGTGTTCATTAAAGAAAGTACCTCAAAGGGAGAGATCTCAAAGAAAAGATGAAAATAAGAAGGAAGGTACAAAACAAGGAGATTTTCTTCTTCCCAAGGAGAAAAGAAGGAAATAAAAGTTGACAAGAAAGTTGTTACTGACAAGGGAAGCAAAGGTAAGGGCACAAATTACATTTTGTATGGATTACCTACATTTAATATGAAACATGCTCTTGCACAAATGAAAGTGTCAGTTCCCTTGATTGAAATGTTAAAAATAAAGGAACATAGGGATGTTGCAACCATTTTTCAAAGGGATAGTTGATGACCCTGTTGAAAATACAAGGGAGAGAAAGATGAAGGGTGTTAGTCATGAGCCAAAAACACCTATATTATATGTGGTCAATATGATTACCCAAGAACCCTCTCAAGGGGACCCTTTTTATGTAACCTTATTGATAAACAACAAACTTGTAAAAAATTATATGATTGATTCTGGTGCCGCTGCAAATGTAATTTCATATGGTGTAATGAAAGAATTGGGTATGGATGTTGATACTTGTTATGGGAGGTGGTATGCCATGTATAAAAGAGAATTCCATGTGGTGGGAACTCTGAAAGGAGTCAAGGTTAAGATGGTTGTCTTTCCTGAGGAAACTTACAAAATGGATGTAGTTGTTGTAGATACCCAACCCCATTATGGTATTCAATTGTCTAGACAGTGGGTTGCAGCAGTTGGAGATCATGTCCAATTGGACTTATCTTATGAAAAAATCCTAATAAATGGGAATGAAGTAAAATTGTATAGAGAACCATGAGAACTTGTGACTGTTGAAAAGGTGCAAGATAATATGCTTAATTTTTATGTGGATATAGACATGGAAAACTTTAGAGTTGAAAAGATATTTCCATAATGCAAAAATAATGATCCATTCAATGGAGAGTTGAAGACACAACCAGGTGGCCTTTGGAAGATGTAATTTGATGAAGCTTGTTCCAAAGATAGATCATGGGCTGGTTTTCTATTTATTTCTCCATCAGGTACTACATTCAAATACTCTTTCTTGTTAACCTTTCAGTGTACAAATAATATTGTTGAGTATGAAGCCTTGTTTTTGGGACTAAATATTGCTACTAGGTATGGTATCAAATGTTTAAAAGTTTATGAGGATTCTGAGTTAGTAGTAGCACAAGTTAGATTCAAGTATGATATGAAAAATAACAGATTAAAGATGTATGAGTATGCTATTTGGGATCAGATTGAATTTTCTATGTCTGCAATATTGAATGGATAGAAAGGTCAAAACACATCATGGTTGATTTCCTATTGTTAGTCCAAGTTTTAGTCCTTGTCTATGTATTTGATCTCTAGAGTTGCCATGTTATTTTTGTGAATCTCAAAGCTGCTTAAGTCCTCATTTTCAAATTCTCAGTGAAAGTGTCAATCCTGTGGTCCATCCATGTTTGTGGAATTAGAAAAATCATTTGCTAACATGTTTCTTGAATAGGTTTGAATAGGTTTGAACATACTTGAACAACCTTGAACTTGGTTCATGAGTTTTCAAGAGTGTTCAAGCTCATTCATAATTTTTATGAAGGAATAGAAGGTGAATAAAGTCATCACTAAAAAGGGGTCTCATGATCATGGTGTGCAGAATTTTTGATTGATCAAAGTTGGGAATCAGTGACTAAGCATGGGATATTCGGTTTAAGGATGAAGGCGGGGGATTACAACAGGAATAGACTTGAACAGTGGTGAACACATAAGAACACCCTTGAACTTAGTTCATCTGTGTTCAAGAGTGTTCAATGATTTTGAAAAGTGACACCTGGAAAAAGGAAAGGACTACCATTGTCACTCAGTTATGGGCCCTACCTAGAAAAGGCTTTTAATGAAGAAAGGTATTGGCAGCGGTTAAGCATGTCTGAGTTGTCAAATTTATGAGGAATTCATGCAGCATAAAAGTTTGTGCAAGTGGCATTAAATGATTGTGTGCATGAATGGTCACTTCATTCTCCGAGCTTTTATTGCCTTAATGATGGGAAATTAATTGTTAAATCCATGGTATTTCTTATTTAAAACCCTTCTTAGCATTCATTATTTTTGAAATGTTGTTGCTGTTTGTATGCGTGAAGATTGAAGGTAAGGGTTTTTGGAGCTCCAATTGCAGAATTTTCTACATTGATTAAGGTAAGTCAGGCCGCAATTCCTATAGTTTTTAAGTTTAAGAGCTTGTGAAATTTATGGAAGTTTCTGTGACAATTATCAGTCTGTTCTTGCAAGTATGAAGTGTCCATTCCTTTTGTTTAGAAGTGTGTCTAGTCTGGTATGTGAAAATCCCATTGTGACAGACACAGATTTAGAAGGATACGATGTAGAAGGAATTGTTGATAGGCTCACTGAGTCTATAGAAGAGAATGTCCCTTCTCTTGAAATTTTGAGTAGTGGGTTGTGCATAGCTACTTGTTTTCCTCTTGCAGTCGTCTATCCTAAACTTGTCCATGAGTGTATCCGCAACTATGACCAGTGAACCAAATCAATTCTCAAGAGAAATGGTGAGGTCTTGATGGCTATAAACAGAGGAATTGTTACTTCAGCTTTCCAAATTCAAGAGCAAACCTTTTCTGCTTCCTCTCCTGCGTAATCCCTTGTCAAGTTCAAACCAAATGTAGATACAAAATGTACCTCAATATCCAATCATTGGTTAAACACCCAAAGGGGAGGTTCCCGTTTACCCAAAAATATCAACAGAAGTCATGTGCACCCGTATATTAGCAATTTTATGGTGATGTTGCATAGAGTCAAACGGTCACCTGAGGCGTTCTTCTTTTCAGATTGGTTGTTCTGTTATGTTCAGATTGTTTTAGAAGGAAAACAGAAGTTGGATTGGGCTGAATTAATTGAAGATTCTATGAGAGAACAACTAAACAATTCCAAACTCACTAGATGTAGCTTTTTCATGTCTTCTTATCTAATGTACTGTCTATCCTTTAGTAGGTAATGGGATGGAATGATTCATGATCCTTGGATAGATGGAATGTGTGTTTTTGAATATTTTCCCATTCTTCGTAAAGACAATGTAATTCAGAACTACAAGAGGGTACATGATACTTTTATGGGTACACTTTGTTTTGAGATGACTGGGGATTCAGCCAAAAGAATGAGTTCAGAAGCTCAGCAATTTGTGACAAGATTTGGGAGTTTTTACATTCAATTCCCTAGGTTCACTTATATTAGAATTGGTGGTTTTGAAGATTCCCCCACAAAATTACCTAGGTATGCCTTTGATTGTTTTGTTCTTATAGAATTCTATAGGCAGCTTCCTACTGTGCTTAAACATTTTCTTCCTGAAGAAGGATGGGAGAAAGTTTTCCCATTACAACTAGGTAAATTTGCATGCTTAACTGTTGAAGATGCAATAAGTATTGGAAGTGACCTTAGTTAGTTTGGTTTCAAGTATTACATAGAGAGAATAGGCTTTGATAATAAAAACTTTTCTAGTGCAAATCTAGGCCTTAGATCTCACATGTTTCCAGTTCCCCATTTAGAGGATTTCTGGGAAGACTGTGCAAATAAGTCCCAAGTTATGAAGAGAGGTCATAGTAGACTCTGCATATCTCAAATCCTGTCCATGAGATTGTAGTTCAACATAGAAGGGGTGACAGATGATGGTTCTGACTTATTTGAACCCAATTTTAAAAGGCTCCTGGATAATGAAGAGTTAGATATTGACTGGTCAAAAGAGGAGGAAGATGACATTAAGTGCAGGACACAGCATGTACTCAAATTAACCGAAGAATGGCTGTAGATAAAAAGAGAATAGTCTAATCCTAAATCAATTGGAGTTAAAAATTTAATTTTATTTTCCTCCCCCTCTATTTTTAATCCTCATAAACCATCTAGTAATGTAGGTTCATCAGATAACCAGCGGAATAAGGATCCCAAGAAGAAATTTATTTCAGAACTTTCCCCTGTGGCCTCACCTCAGCGCATTACCAGATTGAGATCCCAATTGCAGAAAAAGGGAAAGATGAATCAAGAGAATACAGAAATAGTCAATTTGGAGGATGAAAAATTTGGGGATTTAAACTACCAAATTGGGGAAGATGAGCAGATCAGAAAAGATCTCTTTGATCTTGATGATGTGACTTTGGATTTAATGGACACCCCTGCTAAGATTGTTGCTCAACCAACAGCAACAAATGATACACCAAGATGGTTAACCTCTTCATTGAATAAGAAATAGAGCTTGATTCTGGTGTCTATTCCAGTGCAAGATATAGTCAGTAAATATGCTCAAAAGACTCCCAAGGCCAAGAAAGTTAAGAGTATAGCACGAATCTTTGCTGATACTAAAACTGGGAAGTGGATAGCCGAAGTAGCCACCTACAGATCGAAGGAAGAGAAAAAGGATGTTGTATTAAAAGATTTTGAAGTTACTAAAATTGAATTAGGGACTATGGATAGAGCGGGAAAGAATCACCTTTTCAAAGAGACAGCCCAGCAGATGTTGATAACATCATGCAAGGATAGTAAGGAAAAGAAGGAACTCAAGCAAACCATAGTCTCACTCTCTCAGTTCATAAATACTTTCTGTAACTTTGATGCCACCCCACTGACTCAATCATCATAGGTATTTGACCCAAACTCGGTGGAAAGTAAAACATTGTTGAATAAAGTTCAGAGGGGTCAAACATTGGTCTCCTCAGTTGATGAGTGGATGTTCCAAGTTCTTAACAATGGCAGACAATACATCAAGTATTTGCACTTATTTATTCATGACACAAAGACCATAATAGGAGAATTGCAAGCCTAGCACCAGGTCTGGGATGGAGAGGAGCAAAAGTGGGTGTCGGTGATGACAAATTTTATGGAGATAGAGAGGCATGGTTTCAACAAATTCTACACGGAAATGTCCCTAAAAGGTGCTGAAGAATCTATTTTCTTCGTCCTTAGGAAGAACATCAGTTGGTGCATCACTCTAATAAGGAGCATCATTACAGAAAACAAAGAATATGATTTGGAAGCTAAGTAGATTCAAAAGAATGCCCTGAATGACTTGAATGTGATCAATTTCACTTATACCTATCCGTTAGTTCATGGTGAGCAAAAATTGAAGGGTGCTCTAGAGGATTTGGACGCGGAAATAAAGACTATCAGAGAAAATATTAATCCTAAAGCCTCTGACTTAACTCAGATGGAAAGGATTGAATCTATGCTATATCTATGTGTGTATCAGCTACCCAATGTCATTGAAAAGGCAAAGAAATTGAGGTGGAGTAAAGATGCCTCCATGGCTCGGATAGTGAATTCTAAGATCCCGCATTTGTCATTCGTGAAGGAGCTGGTCCAGGCATATAAAGAATGGAAACCTGCCCAATCAGTTACTAAAGAAGAAGGGAGTCCAGCGGGGAGCGAGGATCGTGTTGTGGACAAGGAACCAGATTTGGTTATTTAGTATTTACTTGGTTAACATGCAAACTCTTAAGGATGTGTGTCCTTTTTCTATCGGTTTAGTTATATAACTAATTGCCTGAGAGGTCATGTTTTTTGGGAGACCTCTCGGTGCTCTGATACTATTTATTTGGCTAATAAAAATTTTAAAGGGTTCGAAAAAAACTCATTGTTGATAGATAATAGATTTTGATAGTAATATTTTTGGGTTTTTTTGAGAAGGTTAAAGAAACATATAGTAATAATTTAATGTTATGGAAATAATAGATTTCATGCAATTGCCTGTGCAGTTATTTCTGAAATATATTACAGTGAGGTTTATCAAATCTGTGTTATTTGAAAACCAAAAGAAAAGTGTCCTATGTTGACATCTTGTTTATCCTGTTATGTATATGTCTGTTGGTTCATAATATCTAAATTCTAGATTTTGTCTATCTTCTCTGAATTCTGGATTTTATCTATCTTCTATTATCTTTAGCTGAGAAGTTGTTTATGTTTCATGAAATGCAATCGCGGAAGTAACTGTGTTTTTCTTCCCACTCATTATTCGGTTTTATTTCCTTTACAATTATTTAATAGCATATCATCAAAAAATGATATTGCAGCCTTTATAAGCTTTCAGGATAAAAGCTAACCAAATGATTTGTTATCAAATTTCATTGAGAATCAATATTAGGGAGCTGTATCTATAACAAAATTCAGAAGGAAAGTGATCATAAAAGATACTTACCCAACTGTTAGAGATAGTTTTTTTTTTAAGGGTGATAGAGTAAAAATTAAAAGAGTATTTGTAGAAAGACAAATCTATTCGCTAACACCTGGCTAATGTTGCTTTAAAGAATGGTGATTTGACCTTGAGTGGGGTATCAATTGTGGAAGTTAAGAGTAGACCACTTGTGCCTGAAAATCTTTACAACTGGAAAGTTTTTGAGGATGACCAGGATATTCTCATTTTTATCCAGTGCCTTGACCATTATGAAAGTCAACATATAGATTTTAATGATTTAGTTGAGGTGATTGATGCCAAGGATACAGTTCTAGGAAATGAGGTTGTCTAGTTAAGTTCTAATCATATTCGTAAGGGGATGATAAAACTAGAGGCAGTATTCAATGATCAAGATGATCATCTATCAAATAGCAGTCCTAAAATTGGGGATCTAGAGGAAGTAAATTTAGGATCAGAAACAACACCTCAAACGATATATATTGGAAGGAGGTTATATTCCTATGTTAGGGAAAATCTGATAAAATTGTTAAGAAAACACAAGCATGTGTTTGCCTAGTCATATGAGGACCTAAAAGCCTATAGGGAGGACCTTTTCCAACATGATATCCCACTGATACCATATGACAAGCCATTCAAACAAAAGTAGAGACCAATCAACCCATTATTGGCCCCCAAGATGCAACAAGAATTGATGAGGTTGAGGGATGTAGGGACTATTCAACCCATAAGACATTCAACTTGGGTCTCTAATCTGGTCCCAATGAGGAAAAAGAATGGTGATATCAGGCTTTGTGTTGATTTTAAGAACTTGAATATTGCATCTTGAAAGGATAATTATTCTTTGTCTAACATGGAGGCGATGTTGCACAAAGTTACTAGTTGTGATTTATTATCAATGATGGATGGTTTTTCAGGCTTTAACCAGGCGTTAGTAAAGGAATCAAATCAATTTAAAACTGCATTCACTACTCCATGGGGAACATATATGTATATTAGGATGCTCTTTGGTCTCATAAATGTAGGGGTAACATTCCACAGAACTATGGATGTTGAATTTAAGGAATTTATTGATTTATTTATAGTGATATATCAAGATGATTTGACAACATATTCCAAGAAAGAAGAGGACCATTGTGGGCGTTTAGAAAATATTTTTAATAAGGATTTGGAATATGGTGTTTCTTTGAATCCTAAGAAATGTTAGTATGTAGTAACATAAGGAAAGTTGTTGGGACATATTGTGTCAAAGGAAGGAGTAAGAATTGACCCAGAGAGGATAGAAGCAATTCAGAAGGTCACTACTCCAAAGAATGTCAAAGGAGTACAATCATTCTTAGGAAATATTAATTTTGTGAGGAGGTTTATTGTTAACTTTGCAAAGATTATTAAGCCTATAATTAAATTGTTGAAGAAGGATGCAAAGTTTGAGTGGGATGAAGGAGCACAATTTTCTTTTGAGAAAATCAAGAAGGCAGTTCAAGAAGAACCTGTTTTGAGGTCTCTCAATTACAGTAGGCAATTTTCATTATTTTCTTTTGCATCCTTTTGTACAATTGATGTTGTATTACTACAGAAGGATGATGAGGGTTATGAACATCCCATTGAATTTTTCATTAAATCTCTCCAAGTTGCGAATTTGAACTATGAGATGATGGAAAAAAAAGCATAAGCCCTGGTTAAAGTTGTGAAACCATTCATGCCTTATCTGGTTTGTGCAAAAGTGATTGTATATGTACCTCATGTAGTAATCAAGGAAATTCTTAACCAATCAGAAGTTACTGGAAAATGATACAAATGGAAAAATAGGATTCAAGAATTTAATTTGTTAATCTATATTACCAAATTAGTAAGAGGATTAGGCTTAGAAAATCTAATGACTAAAGAGAATATGGATTTGGTTCAGGTAAATAATGTAGGAATAAAATATTTAACAGTAACTAGTATTGAAAGACAACCCTGTTATGTTGATATCATGTACTTTCTCAAAAATGCCAAATGCCCTGAGACTATGACTGATAATCAAAAAATAACCCTCAGGTTGCAAGCCCAAAGATATACATTAGTACAAGGAGATTTCTATTGGCAAGACAAAAATGGTGTAATTTTTTTATGCTTAGATGAAGGGAAGGCTAAAAAGGTCCTAAAAGAGATGCATGTTGGTTTGTGTGGTGGAAATTATTCTACCAAGACTACTGCTCACAAGATCCTTAGGGCTAGTTATTTTTTGCCATGTTTATTTAAAATATTCCTTCAAGTTTGTACGAAAGTGTGAAGCATGTCAAAGATTTGCTTCCAAGTTGAAATATTTTGGTGCTTTGTTACTAAAACTAATAGTGGCGCCTGAGGCACCTTTTTCCGTGTGGGGGTTTGATTTCATTGGGGAGTTTTCAGAAAAATCTAGTGGTGGACATAGTTGGATATTTGTTGCCACAGATTAATTCAAAAAATAGATAGAGGTAATTCCTACTAAGAAGGCAACTAGTAAGGCAGTCATTAAATTTCTGATGGAAAATGTTCTGACCAGATTTGGTGTCCCTATAAAATTGATAATGGGAAATGCTATGTGTTTTAGGTCAGAAGAATTTAAAGATTTTTGTGTTGAATATAGAATTATGATGTCATACTCTTCCCCATACCATCCCCAAGCTAATGGACAAGTAGAATCCAATAATAAGAGTATTCCTCAAATTTTGAAGAAAATTTTGAAAACAAACAAAAGATCTTGGCATTCTAAGTTAAAGCTAGCTTTATGGGCTGATAGAGTAACTGTGAAAAAGGCTACTGACAAGTCCCCTTTTGAACTGGTGTATGGTATGCAGGCTAGGTTACCATTGAACAATTTACTTCCTATTTATAAATTCATTGAGGATGAGGGGTTGGAATTAAGTGATGCCATGCATAACAGAATGGTCCAATTGGTTGAACTGGATGAAATCAGACAAGAAGGACAAAATAAAAACTTGAAGAGACAACAGAAAATGAAATATATGTTGGAAAAAAGAGCTAGTAATAGAAGGTTTCAGCCAAATGACATGGTATTATGGTGGAATTCTAAGGCTGAAGACAAAGGGAAACATAAAAATTTTGAATCCTTATGGTTAGGGCCTTACATAATTCATTAGACACACGGTAAGGATTCATATTGTATGAGTTAATTTTGGCCTTCTCAATCAACCACACACTTCAACATAGTCCTTCTTCACCAAGAACAAATAAGACTGAATATGAGTTATTCATCCTGCCTGCCTGGGTGATTTGACCCGTTGCCTTCTATCTAGATGGGGTTTTGAAATTTGCTCTCAGGATGAGGGCCTCACAAGTATGGACCATCTAAGAATGAAGGATTTAATCATGGTAAATGCAATGCAATGCAAAGATTATGCTAAGAAATTGAAACATGAGATATCATCTAAACATGAACGTTAAATGCCATTATTCTAGAAATTGAAGCTATTCTATTTGCAATATGAAATTACTCTATATGATATTAAGAAAATGAGACAACAATTTAGTATTCTAACGATGCAATTTTGAGTAAAGTTTTCAGGGGGTTTGAATGAAGAAAGAGGGTTCTTTTAAAAAACCTGACAGAATCAGAATAGAAACTTTCTTGTTTTGAAATAAAACAACTAGAAAGCTAGTTAAAAACAGAAAGTTTTATTGAAAAGAATTCAATAAATTGTTTTCTTCCTATTTCAACTATTTTATCTCTTTGATTTAATATTGTTTTATTTGAATTTAATTGTTTTATTTCTCTTTAAAGAACAATTAATTCAAAGTTTCCATTTCTGAATAGAAGAAAAGATTTTTGATAGAATATTCAATTAATTAAATAAATATGACCTCATAATTGCTTTTTCTCAATTATCTGAATATTAAATTCAATTATTGAAAATGAGGATATTTATTTAATAATTAAATATTATTTAATTCCTTTTCATGTGTCTCAGCTAAAGAGGGTGAATTTAATTTAATTAAAGTGCTAGGACTTTATAATTAAATTAATTTGATCATAGGGTTTGTTTAGCCAAAATAGATATTTAGGAATTAAAATATGATGTATGATTAATACAGATTTAGGATTTTCTACATTTGACACTCAGGTCAAGTAGAGTCAGTTTAAAACTCAGAATTGTCTAGTACAATAGGACTTTGATGATTTAGAAGAATGACAAATGCAACAAAATTGGTTAGGGTTGCAAGATGCCAATTTTGGGGTGTTACATTTTGCCCCTCTTTGAATTGATGTGCGAGCAACACATTAATTTAAAGAATAGTCTGATGCCTGAAGCATAGAAGAAAGAAATTTGAACACCCAGCTTTGACCATGAGGTACGAAAAACTAAACATGGTGTCAAGTGATTTAAAAAGCATGGAACACCCAGTTTTGACCGTGAGGTACGAAAAACTAAACATGGCAACCAAGTGATTGAAAGACATAGAACACTCAGTTTTGACTGTGAGGTACGAAAAACTGAAATGCCCCAAGTGATTGAAAAATATGGAACATGCAGTTTTAACCGTGAGGTACGAAAAACTGAAATGCCCCAGGCGATTGAAAAGTATGGAACACTCAGTTTTGACAATGAGGTACGAAAAACTGAAATGCCCCAAGTGATTGAAAAGCATGGAACATCCAGTTTTGACCGTGAGGTACGAAAAACTGAAATTCCCCAGGCGATTGAAAAGCATGGAACACTCAGTTTTGACCATGAGGTACGAAAAACTGAAATGCCCTAGGCGATTGAAAAGCATGGAACACTCAGTTTTGACCGTGAGGTACGAAAAACTAAAATGCCCCAAGTGACTGAAAAGCATGGAACACTTAGTTTTGACCGTGAGGTACGAAAAACTGAAATGCCCCAAGTGATGAGGGTTTGATTAGATTGAATTGATTGGAATAGATTCAATGATGTAATCATCCTGCCCCCTCGGGAGCGAAATCAAAACATGACACGTCATAATGATCATAGAGAGCGAAAAATCACAGATAGAAAGAACTTAGAACAGATTACGGAAGAATTCAGAAGATTCAGAATCAATTTTGAGTGATATCAAGGTCGGGTTGACCAAGTTTGACTGGGGTTGACTAGAGTTGACCAAAGTTGACTTTTGAAGAAAAAGTCAAAGAATTCAGAAAATGAGGATATGATAAGAGTCTAACGAGAAAGCAAGGTTAAAAGGGTGACTGCACAAGCGTCCGATCACGTCGGTCCCAAAAATTTTAAAATGCGATTTTGAGCTATATAGGAGTGTCAGATTTCGATTTCGATCCTGAAAATGGGTTGACCATATAGTTGAAGATAGAGAGTGAGGATCAAACACCTGGTCAGCCATGATGAAACATGAATGGTGAAGAAGAAGAACTCTCCAAAGTATGAACCCAGAAGAATGCAATGAAGAGAACACTGAATCATTGCTACAATGCAAGTCTAGAATGAAAATGCAATCCTATGCTAGATGCAATATGCAGGTGCAATTCTAGGACATGGTTGTGAGACCCATCGTATATTTATCATCATTGAGCATTTTTTTTTGGAACATCAAAGTCGATACAACCCTTACTAGCGCCACAATGCAACCATAAGGATATGAATATGACTCTTCATTGGATGAAATGTAGGAAACGAACGTAAGCACCAGGGCACAAAAAGCCAAGATGACTTGAACATTGTTTCCAGTTAATGTTGCAAGAGTACACCAGTATCAAGGCATTCAAAGCCAAGATAACCATGAGTGTGATCATGCGTAAACATACAGATTAATAACAAGCAAAACAATAACAAACATAGCAATAACAAGCAAGGAGATAGTACCGACCTCACCATGGCGTACAAATAAACAAGATCGAGGGATGTGAGGCTGTTCCACCTTATTGCGGGAGCTCTTATCACATACACCCTATTTATTTTACATTGCCGGATCATCGGGACTATGCCAATAAGCAGTAGACAACGAAAATGTCAATAAAATCCATAAGAATAGACAGCATACAAAGAAATATTCAAGCATAGCTCAGCCTGTTTTGAAGTTTTCGAATGTAGATGTGTATGAGGTGTTGAAAAACATCATCGTGCTTGTGCGTGCATTGTGTTTGAATGTTATCGATAGATGTTTACGTGTGAGATATCCGATGTGTTAAAAACAGAGATGTGTCCAAAGATAGTGTTAAAAAACACTGTTATAGTGGTGTTGAAAAACACCAGTTTGTGTCAGTAAAAAGTTGTCCTTGTGACAAGATTACTGACTTAGGTGGAAACCAGAGATGTGATCAAATGGGGGGCCCATGCCCCCAAGTAATGATGACTGACTTGACATATGTTGCGAGGACAGACAAGATGTGGTTGCCCCCAAGCGTATGGCGTTGAATCAATGTCAAGTCAGGAGGGTTCGCAAAGGAACCAGAGTGTCACAAAAGTGACCAAAAGATATGCAAAAACTAAAACATAGAATTGCCAAGACTGAGTATCGATAGATAAAGCATGTGAATATAACTCCAACTAGGATGGATGTGAGAAATCTCAATAGAATAGCGACAGTAGGTAGATGCAGTGAGAACCACTAGTGACTGATGCGAGAGAGATGCTCAAAATGAAGTGATTGTCGTATAAGCTATACATCAATAGGCAGACATAGTGAGAATCACTGGTGATTGATGTGAGAGAGATTCTCAAGAATAGAGAGAGCTCTGTATAAGCTAAGTGACAGTAGGCAGACACAGTGAGAATCACTGGTGACTGTCACAAAGTAGATCCAAAAGATGATAAGACAATGCCCCCAAGACTAGGAGGGTTTCCCTGAGAGTATAACCAGTTTCAATCCATGTGAGTTGGTGTCTTGACAGGAACTGAAAGCAAAGGAAAGCAGCAATGCGGGAAAGCAAATGCATTAAGCCAAGGGGTGCTATGATAGATATAGCATTGTAGAACAAGAGGCGCCTGTTTACCAGGTTTTCACCTTCTTGGTAGAAATTCTTTTTTTGCTACCATGACGCTTGTTTTCCAGGTTTTCATCAATGGCACTTTTCTCTTTTTCTCTTTTTTTTGTATTTTTCAATTTTTTTTATTTTTTTTGTATTTTTGGAATATATGATTTTTTTGGAGATACATCAAAGCGCCTATTGCTAGGTTTTCACTAAGATGATCATTTTTTCAGGACTTTTTCAAATTTTTAGAATTTTTAGATTTTTGGAGATTACTCGATCTCAAGCAAGATCAC
>MU227516.1:580712-608611 GCA_018584345.1 Thuja plicata
TTTGATGAATCTCAATAATTGTATTTCATATTGTATTAGCAATAGTATAGTGTGATAATATAGTATGTTTCCATCAATGCCAAAGGGAGAGATTGATGACATGTAACTGATTAAATGGTTGACTATAATAAGTTGAAGATGATGCAAGACATTAAATAAGTTAATAGTTTGTATTGTCATTGATCTCAACTTGATATCATCTGTATGGTCATATACATAATGCCAAAGACTTTAGAGAACCAATGGAATATAGGTTATGCTTTCAGCAATGCATAAAAGTCAAGTATTCACTAAGTGACAGAATACACCGGCAGAGTGCACACCATCGGTAAAGACAAAGATAAAAGTCATAGTGATGCCCGATGAATAGAAGACAGTATTGCCTGACAAAGCAGAATCAAAGGATGCCCAATGAGCTAAACACTATGCTACCCGATGAGAAAGATCCAATGATGCCCAATGGATGGAGATCCTGAAGCTAACTAAAGCGACACCGATGAAACTGACAGTTGTCACTGACGACGAATTGTAGATTTGACTGACAAAATAGAGAGATCAAAAAATGACAAAATATCTAGCTGGCAGAGCTAAAGGATAGACTTAACTAGTTGTTTTATTTGTTTTATTCAAACAAAGTTAAGCAAAGTGATTTATACAATTGGCAAGAAGATAACTATGAGATAAATCAAGAGTTAAAGCCATAAATCAAATTGGCTGGATTATTTTTCATGCCAAGAATCAAGAATCAAGAATCAAGAACCTAGAATTAAGGAAATCATGTCTATTTAAGAGACAAGCATAATTCATTCTAAGGGTGTTCAAGAAGCAATCAGATACACGGGGGAGTGAACTGATAGAAGATGCTGAAGAGAAACTGATGAAGGATTAACTTCATGTAGTCCTGATCAATCAAGCTGAGGGAGAGCTAAAGAATTTTGCAGACACCGATAGACAGAGAAGCACAACATCATAGAGTAGAAAGAGTTGAGTACAAAGGAATTATATTGATACATTGATTATAAAGATATTGTAAGTAAATAGATCTAAAAATCTGCAATTAAGTTGCATTAGAAATAGGTCATTTTGTTTCAGTTTAACCATTGAAGCATTAAGTCTCTTAACAAAGTAGGAATTAACAGTCTTTTGTAATTGAGGTATATCCTAATAGATTACTAGAAGGTTGACTCATGATAGTAGCACCAGTCTTACCTAAAGCCTATTGACAATCTAAGGAGGCTAATTCAAGGATGGTAGTAAGATTTGCATAAAGCCTATTGACAGTCATGAGACTGATTCAAGGATGGTAGCGTAGATGCCAGATACTTAGTGACAACCTATGTATTGAAAATCCTCTAACAAGGTCACACTTAACAATGTGTTTGTAACCTTTGACAAGGTTGGCTCCTAACAGGGCTCACTTCAGAAGAGTGAAAATTTGGGGTACTGGTCCCAATGGTTTTTTCCCTTAATAAGGTTTCCACGTTAAAATCCTTGTGTTATATGTGCATGATTTATTAATTTACTATTTTACATTCTACATATGCATTTATGGATTGACTAGTATACTTTGCATATTTACTAAGTATCGATAAATACAGTTTACTGCTTATCGGTTATCAAGGAGAAATAGGACAGACAAGGTAAACCAACAGACAGTTATTTGTTTCAAATATTTCAATGGCATACATCTTGTTGGAACTTAATAATTTGAGAAGTATTGATTGGTTGATTAAAGTTTAAAAAGGATAAATTTTCTAAGGCCACTGATTCACCCCCCTCTTAGTTATTACTAACACTTTCCATGCATAGTAGTCATGTATATAGGTATGTGGTGCCACGTGGCATAGGTGGGGACAAGTAGGATGGTGAGACCGGTAAGGTGGATCAAATGAAAGGGTATTTCACCATCGCACAAAGGAAGGATGCACGATGGATATGCATCACACAATTGTGAGAATCTTTCCATGCATCCAGCTTGATGGTAACAAGTGTGGGGCCTATACAGAAAGGTAAAGGATAGGTGGTTATAAGGCCCAATAGGGAGGTGCCACATGGAGGTCAATGGAAGTTGATCGGTCTCAAGTAATCCTTTTTACTTGATGCTTGGGTTTTTTTAAAGGGAGAATTAAAGGAAGACTAGTTTGAGAAGATCTAACGGCCATCGCTATATCTTTAAGAAAAGGATGATCAAGTATTATTATTTAAGGCATCGCGACGAGGTGACACATAGTAGAACAGATTTTTGTGCCTAGGTAATTTAAACGAATATCCACGGCTCTGTTTTAAATTTGTTTTAAAGTTTAATCTAGACCGTTGATGGAGATTTTTGTGCCACCTAGCCATTATAATACATTTTTGAATATTTAAATGTCTCCATCATGGTTTTCAAGCGATGAACTGTTTTGTCTAGTTTTAGAGTGTTTAATAGGTGAATTTGGTCTCCTGGGCCATGTATGAATAGTTGTTGGATACTGTGTGAAGGAAAGATTGGCAGTTTTGAATGCATTTATATAGAGATTATCTCTTTAGGGTTTCTAATTGACTTATTAATCAATTTAAAACTTTTTTTTGGCCTTTTATATTCTTCACCATTAATATGGGGTCTTTTGCCAAAGTGATTTAAGGTGAAAATCATATATGTTTATAGATCTTGAGCTTTTCCAGAGAGGGTAGTTGGTGTTTTGAAATTCTAAGGGTTAATTCTTCTGAGGTAATTAATGTACATCAGATATTCCATTCATTTTTCCTTTTGTAGGGTTTTGTTCTTCAGTCTCCCGAGATGGTTGGTGACTTGATCAGATTTCTTCACTAGGATGAATCAAAAGGAATGTTTCAACTAAAAGATGACTAATCTGCTTGGTTGTTGAAGTGAATTAATGATTCTCTTTCATGTAATATTTTAATTTTTTCACCCTAACCCTAATGGATCTGAAGGTTGTTGCAGTCTTTGTTTCTATAAAAGGATTTGCAGGATCACTTAGAGGGGATGGGAATTTTATGCCACAAAAGGCTTGTAAAGCTCTACATATTTTGATTAATATTATGAGTAGTCTCCTTGGCTCTAATTTCATATGTAATTGATTTCTTGACATCAATATATGTCTGTACTTCCTATTATTGGTGTGATCTGATTGAATAGTTGTCTTTGTTTCAGCTTGTAGACTCATTTGGATTGGTTGTTAAGGAGATTTCAATCCATCACTTTGTAAGGCAGAGTGTTTAATTGGTTTACGGTTTCTTTCAAGGAGAGAATTAAATCCTTAGGGTAGTTTCAGTGAGTAGAGGGTTGTAATAGATTTGATGGTTATTTCTTCTTGTAAGAAGTGTGAATGGATTATGTAAGGCATAGTATAATTCAATGATCATTTAGAGGATTTACATTTGATGTATCTTTGATTTTGAAGGTCTTTGCATATTAAGTGACTCCATACCCATTGGGTAGACCACTGGTATGATAGGTTAGATTGTGTGGTTCCCATCAAATCCTTATACAAAGTGTTATCATTTACATTTTATGCTACATATGTTATGTCTATCTATTTAAAAAGATACTAAATATTTAAGGGCTAAGTTAGGTACACCCACCTGAGCTTGTTGAGCTCAAAGTGAAGGAGGATTTAATCCTCATTAATTGGACTTGTTTCTTGACATAATCAAAATTTGGGTTTCATAGAGTCAAGCATTGCTGCTATATAAGATTCTACAATAAAAAGCTCCAACACCACCACAATGATTTTCCTCAATCAAATTAATCTGCATGGAACTTATTGGTATACATTACTAAAATACTTTGAACAACATACCTTCTTGAATGAAATACTCCTCAAACTTACTCGGTTGTTCTGATATATTTGGTGCTTTGCACTCTCTCCATGCCTCAAAATAAATCAAGGTTTGTATCATAAAACTCCTTCATCTCATCAAAACCAAGAACTTCAACCTTCATCTTGGTCAACAAAGAACATCTTCTGCTCAGTGCATCTGTAACTCTGTTAGTAACTCCACTCTTATGTTTGATCACAAATGTGAAATTCTATAAATATTCAACCCACTTCATATATCTCTGATTCCACTTATGCTGACTTCCCAAATATTGTAAATCTTTATCATCAGTATACAACACAAACTCCTTAGGAATCAAATAATGTCTCCACTTTTTCAAAGCTTGAACAATAGCATAAAACTCTTGATCATACAAAAAATACTTCCCTTTAGCATCATTCAAATTCTCACTAAAGAAAGCAATAGGTTTACCTTCTTGACTCAATACAGATCCTATTGCACTACCACTTGCATCACATTCAATTTGAAATAGCTTATTGAAATCAGGTAAAGCTAACATAGGAAACCCGACAACCTTTTGTTTCAAAGTCTCAAAACTCTTGTCAGCTCCATGTGTCTACTTAAAATCCTTTTTATCTCCTCTCATAGTCTCATTCATAGCACTACAAACATAACTAAAATTCCTAATGAACTTTCTGTAGAAAATATCCAAACCATGAAATGATCTTAACTCACCCACATTCTCAGGTGTAGGCCACTCCAAAATTGCTTTAACCTTCTCAGGGTCCATTTTCAAACCATCAGCTGAAATTACAAATCCTAAATACACAATCTCTTCTTGCATAAAGGAACACTTCTTCAGATTAATTAGTAGCTTCTCCTCCTTCAGTCTTTGCAACACTTGTCTAATATGCACAAGTTTTTCTTCCTTAGTCTCACTGAATATTGTTATGCCCTGCATCCCCATCCCTACATTTTGTGTGCAAAATGTTGGGTCCCCCTTTTTTTTGCTTTTGCTTTGCGGGCTTTTCCTTATCTTTCTTTCCCTTTTGTTTTCTTTCTCCGGGGTTTTCTTCCCCGGCGTGGTGTTTTGTTTGTTGGTTTTCTCCTCCAGGATTTCGGTCCCGGAGGTTGTCTTTTGTTGGAAGCCTGATTCTGGACTCCGAGATTCTTCGCTATGATGTTCTTAAGAATATCATTGCAAGGAATCCCCGGGCCCAGAGTCCAGAGGTTTCTCTCATCTGGGAATTGCCGGAGGAGGAGGATTGCTTTACCACAGGTATAAATAGAAGTTACCTGTCATTTTCACACTTACCGCGATTAAAACCTTCGACCTTAGAGCAAATTAAAGAGCAATTTCAAAGCAATTAGCAGAGAATTTGCAGAGACTTAGTAATAATCAAAGCTTAACACCTTCTGTCGTTCTTAGGCAGTTGCAAGCGCTTCGTGGTGGTGATTCTGACAGTTTGATGACTCAGGTTGTTACAGAGTTCCATCGGTAATCATCATTCCTCCTTCGCCTTCTACATTCTCAGGTTGGTGTTCTTGCCTTCCCTCCTCTCTATTTTGCTTCCGCTTTCTGGTTTTTCTTTCAGTTTGCTTGGTTTTGTTTGTTTTTTTGTTTTGTTTTTCTTCTCTATCTTGTCTGGTCTGTGGTCTTTTGGTTTTGCCGCCCGTTGGTGGGTCGGCTCTGCCAGAGGGTTTTCCACCCTCTGTGCGGAGGTCATTTGTCTGTAAAGTCTATAAATTTCATAAATAATGTAAATGGTTGTATATATGCATTTTGCTTTGTCTGGTCTTCCTGCGGGCGTCGACCCAGGATGTATATTCATGTATATATGTACATAGCTATATGTAACCCTTGTATACATCTCCTCATTTTCATGTATATATCCCTCGGCTCCATGTATATCCTTTCGGGTGGCTAAACAAGCTGGTCGGGTCACCTTTGCTTCTATTTTCTCACCTCCGAGCTTGTTTTGAGGCAGAAAACCACCTGTTTGAAACTCGGCTCTCGGCCGGTTTCAAATAGGTGGTTCTCTCTCTCCTCCATCAAGGCTGTCAGGGCCTCATTTATTTCCCATGCACGCAATTACTTCCAGCCAAGTGGCTTTCCCTTTTCGCACGTTCGGATAGTTGGCTCCATCATCATCACCATCACATCCATTTAATGCCAACGCATGTGGCGCCCACGTGGGCTTGACAACTTGCTCTTTCATTCATCTTTGCTAACGGTCATTTCTTTAGGCCTCAGGCCTTTTACCACCACCCATCCTGTGTCCTTACCAAGTGCGATAAAATCCCCAGACCTGGATGTATGATACCTAAAGTTTACAGTATGTTTTTCTTTTCGGTTGCCCTTGCATGATACTAACTTTTCAGGAAGGCAAAACACCACGATGGTAAGTTCTCTGGGTCCCAGAATAATTATTTTAATAAATGTATTCTGACGGTCATCTGATCTTGCAGGTTCTGAGACTTCATATTCCAAACATGTCTGAAGCATCCGTATCATCTCCGCCCGGAAGCCCGAAACTGCCAACCGCAACAGAGACTAGGGCCACTGCAAAGTCAAAGATGGAGAGGGCCCTGGCAAAGCTGCCCCTCACCATGAAGTTTTTACAAGATAATGAGATTGTGGGCTCAAAGATTGAGTCCAAGGTAAAACTGATGACCGACACCAGTGTCGGGACTTGGGCAGAAATGCAGGCCCTGGTAAAGATCATGCACATCCAGCGACAGGCTGGAGATCCATTGGCGATCAACTTTGGGAACTCTGGAATCCTCCGGGCAGCTTGTTTCCCGTGCTTCATGCAATCTCTAGAGCTTATCCTAACATTGGTGAGCCACTACAACTCTTCTGTCCGGGCCGTCATGCTCGCACCCGCAGAGCCCACAGGATACCCCACTCCATTGGTGTCTCTTGACCCAGTCACGTTCCAGGCAAGCCTGGGGATCCCAAAATTTGCCAAGGCCTTGGTAGTCACAAGGACTGATGCCTTGAAGTAGTTTACACAACTGGAGGATGCTTCCCGGGTATACATGAATACCCATTGGCTCAAGGTCCCAAAGAGGGACCCAAAAAGAATGAAGATAGAGATTCCCCGCTCTGAATTCAAAGAGAGCATCCATATGGGGATGATAGCATTGGCCCGGGTCTTCGGGCAACCCTCCACCTAGGAATTTGCAAAATGGATGTATTATTTCCTCCTTGGCATCGCCACCAAGGAAGGATTCTTTGACTGGGCCACCATAATTTCCAATCACGTCAATTTCGGGTTCTGGAAACTGTACCAAAAGAAGAAGTTTTATATGTCTTCTTTCATTTTCTAGGCCCTAATGCATCAAAGGCCCCACTCTCAAAGCCTACTCACTGACAGAGTACTCAGGATTGGCCCGGGACAAAAGGCGCCGTGGGACCATTTCCCACAAATTCAATGGGAAGCCAGTTTCCCTAGTTTCTGTCGAGTAAATGACGTGTTCATTTACTACCATCTGCTTACACCAACCTAGGATGCTGGATACCGCCTGTCAACTGAGGCCATGAAGTTAGTCAGCATCTACGGGCATTACGATGTTCAATTCCAACAACACTCATACATTAGGGTCGCCAACTTCTCCAGGAAACCCTACTTGTTACCCAGGCACTATGGGGACAAGATCGTGCTGCTGGAATATTGCCGGCAAATAATGGAGCTGCACACCTTCTTGGCCCTCAAGAAGGTCCCCAATGTTTCATTCCCAATCTCCTGCAGGAACTACACATGCAGTCTAGCCGCCGCGAAAGAGGCAGACAATGAGTTAAAAAGCTACAACTTACAAGAGTTCTATCTAGCGCGGAAGAATTTTGATCCGCATGGCCGAATTGCAACGGCACTTCCCTAGGCTTTAGAGCCCCATTGAATACATATGGAGGATTTTTGGGCAGATTGCCAAGACGACGTGGAGGTACGGAGCAGGCATTATGTCACAATGACAGCCGGAATGATGCAGAAGCTCTGGCTCCAGAAATTTCCAGCCGACTTCTCAGACGCCGCCCCCACTAAGGACCCCTAGTATAAAGAAAAGGGGATCAACAAAAGAGCCCTTCCATTGGTAAATTGGGCAGCCCAAGAAGAGCCCACAATTGAAGACTTCACCTGGGAAGTAGTAGAGCGAAGCCACGCCTACTTCAAGAAAGTGTGCCCCGGGAGTACTCGCCGGACAGCCCAGCCGGCACCGAAGCCAACTCCACCACCAGTACCAAGATTGACCCCGGGGGCTGGGACTTCTTCGCAAGGTGCAGACAAAGGGAAGAAAATAGCTACAACCCCTTTCGCGCAAGAAGTCCCCATAGCCGAGAAAATAAAACAATCGGTGGCAGCTTCCCAGCAAATGAGGGAATAGTTAATTACGAAGCTAGCCACCCCACCACTGATGACCGGGCCACTTCGTCCTTCTTCCTCCCCGTCATTGGTAGCCTTAATGGTCAAGGTGACAGGGGTGGATCTGCTGGAAGTAGTGATAATAAAAGATGCGGCACCCCCTCTGGTAACTCGAAGGAAGAGGAAGCACATAAAATAGCCCAAGGCAGAACCAGCGCCAACAGCGTCCCTCCCCCAGGAAGTGGAGATTCTTTCTTCCAGTTCCCCAGAGCCAGAGAAAGAAACAGAGCCTGCAGAGGTCCCGACCAGTCCCCCTCCAGAAGAAGAGTTTGATGTATTTACAACCGATGAATTTGGGAATTTGCAGGGGAACGATACACAAGCAGGGACAGAAATCTCAGGGGCAGGACAAAAGGCTGCAGAGCAAGAAGAATTGGAACAAGAACCTGCACAAGAAAAGGAATAGCAGGTAGAAGAGGAGCCAGAGCCGGAGATTATCTTTGGGGCTCAAGAGATGCAAGGCCCAGGAGTGGACCAACTAAAGCTAAGTGAACAAATGGCATCTGCTGGGGGAATCAGACCTTTGGGAATAACTGTAATCCCAGCCACCACGTTCCCAAGGCCACTCCCGGGGGCGACCTTTGGGCAGGTTATCACAGCAGCCCAAACTCTAAATCTTGGCCCGATACCTCCCCTGCTACCGACAGAAGAAGAAATTCTGGCAGAAGAAGAAGAAAGGGGAGAAGAGCAGCACGAAGAAGAAATCCCCAAGGAAGCCTACCAGGGCCCAGACCCAATGCCAGATATACAGGACCAGGCTGACGAGATGGAGATTGAAAAGAATGTGGCTACAGAAGAAGTTGAGGTAGGGAGGGGAATGGATGAAGTTCACATTGAAGAAGAGCAACAGCCACCGGACACTGGGAGAGAATCGGGAGAACAAATTCTGGAAGGAAGGCCACCTCTCCCACCTTAGTGGCTGGTAAAAAGAAGAAAGAGAAAAGCTCGGTCTACAGCGGTGATTCCTCCCTCCCTGGCCGAAATGATGGCCCTAGCTCAGGCCCCACCAAAGGAAAAGAAGGCCCAGACATTTCATACTCTACGAACTGGGCCAGCCGGAGAGATAGTTGTCGTTGTGGAAACACCTCCCCCAGACACTAATGAAGCAACCACAAACCCCACAGATTACAATGTTGCAGAGGTATCCCTGGGCAAGAGGGGAAAGCAAGGCGAGGTAGATCTGCTGAAGGAGGCAGCAAGGGCAGTTGAAGCCCGATATGAAAAAGAGGCCCAGAGGCTCAAAGCGGAGAAAGAAAAGAATGAAAACCTTATGGGGTTGCTTACTAAGCTGGCCAGACCCATTAATGCCGCCCCTCCAGAGACCTCTGCAGCAGAAGAAATACCACAGAGTGACATAGACTCCCTGCGAGTGATGAAAAAGAAGGCCCAAGCAGTAGACGAATGGGTCGCCCTACAGATAGGAAACACCCAGCATTTCCTTGCGTCCACTCTCCCAGACTTGTACACAGCTAGGCAAGTTATTCACCAGGTGGAAGCACTCATTGAGCAGTGGGAGAGTGATGCCGAAAATTACCAGGCGTGGAAGGTAGAGCTCGAAGAGCTCCTCACCTTGGGAGAAGATATGATTTCTGAATCTGGAATTCTAGGTGAGGAATCATTTGATTTTGTAAGGACTCAGCACGCCAGACTCCACCTCACATTGGAGGTAACCAAGCAACTGGTAGATTCCTTGCAAGAGAAGGTAAACACCGTAAAATATCCTTCTAATTTATACAATTCTTATGTAATAAAAATTTCTGGGGCTGATCCCCTTAGTACAAATACATACACCCCCAAAGATTCAGTTTTGGGGAGTTTTGATGAAATAATGCAATCCCGATATCAATCCCTGGAGGGGATAGACGGGGCCCAAATGGAAAAATTAACCAAAATGATACTTAAAGGCCATGACACGGCAAGGATGGCGGATGGATTTAAAGAAAATGTTTCGGACCTGGGGGAACAAGTTGAGGTCACCAAGCACAGAAGGGCCGGCCTAAAAGATATAGATGAAGATGCCATTTCCCGTCTCCTCCAGGCTTTCAATGACAATAAACAGCCTTGAGTTTTCTCCGGGGACTGAATAGAACTTGAGTGTTAAGTATTCTTTATTCTTTTTGGGGACGCAAGTTCCCGGAGCTCGGAGTCCCGAATCCAAAGTTTTGTATTCTTTAAAGTGATCTATGTCCCAGTCCCCAAGGCCGACCGATCACTTTCAAAGGTGGTTAATAAGAATGTCAGAGGGTGGTTGGCCACATCATGGGGCGTTGGCTCGGCAGTTGGTCTTCTGACAGGGTGGTCTTCTCAAGGCGCCGCTCGAGGGTACATCTGGCACATTGGAGACAGGGCACCGCATTTCCCATTTATGAGGCATGTAGCCTCAGTCCCTGGGGGACCTACTTTCTTCTTTCTCCTCTCTGGCTCTCTTCTCGAGACCGATTCTTCCGCTGCATATTCTTGTCTTATTCTTCTGACATGGCAGACCTATTCTGTCTCCAGGTCTTTTTTAGGGTGGCGCAGGTAGTACCGGCCCCCCAAATATTGTATTTTATTAGAATATTGATGTAAACAGGGTTAGGGTTAGAAAAGAGTTGTATAAATAGGTAGATCGGCCCATTTCCAAGGGTCAGCAAAATTGATGATTTTGTTGTCCATAGCAATAGCAAAGTGATTTCTCTTTTTAAGTTGCAGAGCTCAATGCTCTATCGTTATGTTCTTGGTAGTTTGATGCTCCCCTAGAGCCGCCATTGTATCATGCACCAGTGCTTGCTGGACTGAATATTAATGAAGAAGGAAGGATTCTTAGCAATGATGTTGTTGGCATTCTTTCTTCAGAGTTAATGGTATTTCATGTTTTAATGTTCTATATGTCTTTTACTTTGGTATGTTAAAGTAGATTAACGAACTCTTTTCTCTCGCTACTGATAGAATGCTAGCTGATGGTTATGTGTTTATTCGGTATTTAGTGTAGTCTACCAGAGTATTATTGATGTTCCGGATATTTCAGCATGACTATAGTTAGATGAAATACCTCTAGCCTTGCAGGATCTTTTTTGCTTTATTTGTTAAGTATAAAACGCTCAGAAAACCCTTACTTTGGTCGAATCTCTGGAGATGATGAGTTGAAGAAACCAGCTATCCCCCTCAAAAATAGTCACCTCTCCCAACCGAGCCCCGCACCATCGTGACCTGACACCCAGGTGCTTGAAAGCCCAGAGGATTTATTTCTCCCAGACAACCTTTACAGGCGGAGTTGGCCGATTTCCCCGGAACCCGGTGACACCTTATGATTGTTGGCGGACCCGGTCAGCAAAACCCTATCAACAGAAACTAGCGCTAGGAGGGCATGAGCTCATCCCCCTCCCAAGATTCTAATTTTACACCTTCTCAGGGTTCCCCCAGTTGTAGTTTTAGGAGACAAGCCTTCAGTGGGATTGGATCTTTCTCCCTATCAAAATTTGAAAGAGTCCTTAGGTCCGCCCCGAATCCCAGAAAGTTTGTCGAACTTGAGCCTCCTGCTTGAAAGAAGTGGACCTCGAAAGTCCTACCAGCCACTATTATCTAGGGATCTACCATACCCCTGAATACTCAAACTCCTCAGACAATCCCGGGAACCAGTACCCAAGCTACCCAACATATAGTTCCCCCAATGGCTGCATATTTCAGAAACACTAGGTCCCGAATGGACACTTTTCCGGGCGCAACCAATGATTTACCCTCTCACCCGGAGAAGATCTTCCCACAATATGAGCACTTAGGCTCACGAACTGTGGAAGAACACTTACAGGCATACAAAGATGCCATGAATCGACATCGGATCCAGTATGAAGATATTGTGACCCGCATGTTCCCCTTGTCTCTAGGACAAAGTGAGTTAAACTGGCACCTTAACTTGCCTTCCAACTCCATCAACACTTGGCAGGACATGGAGGATGCCTTCTTGGTTTCCTTTCGCGTGCATGTGGACCCAACCTAGTCCCATAGCCAGTTCATCTCCCTCAGGAAGAAACCCAATGAACCTCTTGTAGCATTCAACCATAGGTTCCAGCGGGCCCTAAAACAGTGCACGGGCCCTTTCATTCCATCTCCAGACGTAACCATACAGACCTATCTTAATGTGATGGACCCTTTTGTTGCTACTCTCCTTTGGAGAACAACCACCCCGGGTGACCGGGATACGTTGAAAAAAGTCTACAACCTGGCCCTAGAGCTGTCCCGTAGTCTCAACAAATCCCCAGGCGGGATTGGGCAGAACACGCCTTTCAATATGATTCCCAGCGGAACTACGTATGCCGGGGGTTACAACCCAAATCTGGCAATAGGTGCCCCCTCGATGGCAATGAATCCCCCGCCACCTCTGATAGACCAACAGGCATGATATGTTTACCCCTCCTAGACCCAGATGACACCGGGTCTGGAATTCTTCCCTTGAAATCAGCCACAGCAGACACAACAGACTCAGACACAACTGTCCGGAATGCCATTCTTCTAGTCATCCGCGGCTAGAGGACTGCCGCCCTCAACTCCGGTTAATCCCGCTGCCTTCCCGGGAAGCCAACAACAACCACAGCCATCACATTGTGACACCAACACTCAGTTGACCGCCGAGGTCAAATCCCTTCGGAAAATGTTGTCCACCTTGACTATGGACATGGGCCAACTGAAGGCAGGGTCCTACGCACCCCAGAACTCAAATCCCCAGAGAGGGAATATTTTCTCCAGCCAACAAAACAAAAATGCCGGGGGAAGAAACTTCAACAACGGGCCTAAGCCCAACCAACAATAGTGGAATAATAACGCTAACATCGGAGGCCTGCCTCCGAACTAAAATGCCAACCAAAATGGTGCTGGACCATCACATTTTATGCCATTCGTAGATTTTCAGCCCATGACCAACTGGTGCAGATTGCACGATACGGGTTCCCATAATGAGATGAATTGTGCCACTTTGGAGAAAGTTATCATGATCTCCCAGCTGGACAGGCAGCAGTCGCACGATGTTACCCCTCCAGAGCCTCCTGTCCAAGAAATAACCCATAGTGCCCTCACCTGTGATACCATCTTCTTCGAAACTTTTGGAGAAGATGAAGAAGAATTTGATTTGCAGGGATTCTTTAACGAATCCATCCCGCCCTTTGAGGCCAATGCCTTTACTAACCCACAGGCTCCATACAATACCCAGAGCCAGGCTGGTAAAGGACCAGCTTACACGCTTACACCTCCTGTCAAAGATAGTCCTCCTCCCTGGAATAACGAAACTGATCGACCTGTACCCCCAAAAGGTCCTAGCCCTAACCAAGCGAAAGACCTCGTCGAGGAAAATCACCCATTCCCAGGAGGAAGGTTCGATATCAAAAAGGCGTTAGAGCAGACCACCACCTCCATGACCTTGATGGAGGTTTTGCTAAATTGTCCCGAGCAGAAGTCCCTTCTGAAGCTCTTAGGGAACCCGGAAGTAGTTAGCCGCCCACCCAAGACCGTCTCCTTCGAAGATGTTAATGCGGCTGTCTTTCGGGGAAACAATGAGGACCCTCCTTTCCTACTAGGCTTGAACATTTACGGCAAAAATATACACAACTGCTTAGTAGATTCTGGAGCTTCGGGTAACATCATGCCCTTGTCCATTTGTTAGAAGCTTAGACTCCACCCCATGCCATCTAATGGCGCAGTAATCCAACTGGATAAGACTACTATGAAAATGGTGGGGGAATTGAAGAATGTCCGGATACATCTTATCTAGGACCCCAGGATAGCTAGGATCATTGACATCCAAGTGGTGGACATCCCAGAGACCTACGGGATGTTACTAAGTCAGAATTGGTCTAAGTCCTTGAACGGATACTTTTCGACCGACTTCACCCATTTATGGCTTCCATGGGAAGGAGAATCAAACCAGATCTGGGTCGAAAGTGAACCCCGGATGAAATAGGCCCTTACCGAAGTTAGGAGGGTCAATGAAGTCCTTTTCTCTGAGACTTCTCTAGGGGTGTACTGACCTCTTGAAATCTTAACATTTGATTTCATCCCCGGAGAGGATCCCGTCATGCTGCAAAGAGCATAGGACTTAGAAGAAAAGGTGAGAGTTGAAGTTAACTCTCAAGGTGCCTCAGCAACCCTTGCCACACTCCTGTCTGACACTTGGTGCCGAGTGCACTACCAAAAACATTCAGAGCTTGAGTGTGAGCCATGTCTCTCGATCGCTAACCTGCAACTTGATACCTTCTGGAATGAACATACAACCGATTCCCTGGGACCCAGTACCCCTATGGGATGCACCCCTTTGGTGCCTTTCCCCCAGGAATCAAAAATCGAAATGCCTCTGGAGGTAAATTCTACTTTCACGCCGACGGTCTAGGAGGAAATCCCCAAGTCTCCCAGCAATAATCCAAAGAAAACTCCCCCTCCCCAACCCCAAATTGCAAACAATGACTTATGGACCCTGAAGTTCGATGGGTCCCGATCCAAACAAGGCTGTGGGGCCGGGGTAGAATTAATCAACCCATGAGGGAAATCCTTCCTCGCATCCTACAGGCTGTAGTTTAATTGTACAAACAACATCACAGAGTACGAGGCTTTGGTCCTTGGACTCTTATTTGCTTTAAGAAAAGGTATCACCCACCTCTGGGCTCTGGGTGATTCAGAGTTGATTGTTAAACAAGTCTGGAGCCAATACACATGTCACGACAAAAGGCTGGCTGCATACCACAACCAGGCTTGGAGCCTTATCAAAGATTTTGATGCCTTTGGCATTGACCTCATTCCCTAGCGACAGAACTACGTCCCGGATGCCCTTGCCATTTCTGCCAGCACACTTGAGCCAATGGCCGACTCGCGACTCTAAATATTTTCAGTCAAGATGGTCCCCACCCGCTCCATCCCAGATAATGTCACCCACTTTTAGGTTTTTGAGGATGATCAACATATCCTAGCCCTCATGGTGAATGTTGGTGTCTTTGAGGATTAGATAGTGGAGGAACGAGACCATGACGATACTGGGCAGGGTGATGAAGGCGATGGGATCATGGACTTTCCCACTAACACCATCCCTAAGGGGATGGTTGCACTAGAATAAATCTTTGACTCGGACCCTCAGTCCCGCGAGAAGGTGTCATCCTCCTCTGAGGGAGGAAAGTTTGAAAAGGTTAACATCGGCCAGCCCGATGAAGAAAAGATCATCCACATTGGTACCTCCTGCTCCCCTAAGGAAAAGGAGAAGATTCTCGTGGTCCTCCGAGAATACATTGATGTGATCGCTTGGGGATATGAAGACTTGAAAATGTATGATACATCTATCATGACCCACACTATTCCCCTGAAACCAGACGCTAAGCCATTTCGGCAAAAGCAAAGACCAGTCAACCCCATGATAGAACCTCTGATCCGTCAGGAGATAGAAAAACTATTGTCAGCCCAGATAATCTTCCCAATCTGGCACACTACGTGGGTTGCCAACTTGGTTTCTATCAGGAAGAAAAACGGTGAGATCCGCCTTTGCGTGGATTTCTAAAATTTGAACAAGGCATCCAAGAAGGATAATCATCCTCTCCCCTTGTTGGATGAGGTGTTGCAGATAGTAAATGGATCCCAGATGATGTCTTTTTTGGATGGATATTCAGGATACAATCAGGTCATGGTCAAGTATGAAGACATAGAGAAAATAGCGTTTACCACTAAGTGGGGAACGTTTGCTTACAGAAGAATGCCCTTCGGTCTGATCAACGCAAGGGCTACATTTCAAAAGGCTATGGAAATCATGTTCGAGGGCCTTGTGAATCGGTGCATAATCATCTACATGGATGATTTGACCATCTTTTCTTGGGACAGGTGTGATCACCCTGCCCACCTCGCGCAGATCTACGAGAGATGTCGCCGGTACAGAATATCCCTCAACCCCAAGAAGTCAATATTCGAGGTCACCGAGGGGAAGTTGCTTGGGCATATTATCTCTGAGAAGGGTATATCCATCAACCCTGATAGAGTTGAAGCATTGCTAAATTTACAAATGCCTGGCAACAAGAAAGAGATGCGGTCCTTTTTCAGAAAAATCAACTTTGTGCGATGATTCATTACGGGGTTCGCAGAATTAGTCAAACTGCTCAATGAAATGATGAAGAAAGATACCAAGATTGAGTGCAGTCCTGAAGCAAAGTGGGCATTTGCCCAAATTAAACAAACAATAATGGAGGCACCTGTCATGGCTAGTTCGGACTATTTCCTCCCATTTTATATCTACTCATTCGCTTCGCCACATTATGTCGCGGCGGTGTTGACCCAAAAGGTTGAAGGAGAGGAACGACCAATAGCTTTCATGAGTTCCCCCTTTAAAAACGTTGAAGTCTGGTATTCATCACTAGAAAAAAAAGCCTTTTCTCTAGTTCACGCCGTGAAAAAATTCTGGCATTATATTCTCCGGAGCAAAGTGCATGCTATCATCCCGGACCAGGCCGTCAAATCTTTGATGATGCAGAGTGAATTGGGCGAGAGATGGGGGAAATGGATGGCCATCCTCCAGGAATATGACTTAGAAATGTAGCCCATAAAAATTGTCCAGGGCCAAGGACTAAGTCGGGCGATGGTAGAAGAGACTCCCCGCATAGAATATCAGACTTACACAGTGGAGTCCATTACCCAAGATCCGTGGTATACCGATTTGGTATACCTGTTACTAAACAAAAAATGCCCGGAGGGGTTACCTCCCCATAAACACCGCGCTTTGCAGATGAAAAGCACCCACTTCATGATAAAAAATTCCACGCTTTACCATAGAAAATACAAAGGATTTTACCTCGGGTGCATTGACAGGGACCAAGCTGTGAGAATAATCGATGAATTCCACGGGCAGTTTAGAACCGGGCATGGCTCAGCTGATGCCACTACCTATCAGATCCTCCGGGCTGGATATTATTGGCCCTGTGTCTTCAAAGATTTTTACGCTCATGTTAGGAAATGCCATACTTGCCAAACTGCAGTGCATCAAGAGCGTAACCCAGCAATGCCTCTACAACCATTCTACAAGGCTAGACCCTTTGCCCAGTGGGCATTTGACTTCATCGGGGAGATCAACCCCAACTCGTCTGCCAACCACCGATACATCCTTACTACTACTGATTACTGCACTCGGTGGTCTGAAGCTATACCTTATAAAAATAATACGGCAGACGTAGTTATCAAGTTCTTGGAAGAAAATATTGTCACACAGTTTGGAATGCCCTTCGCTTTAGTATGTGACAATGGTCTGGCGTTTTCTTTAGCGCAGTTGCTTGAATGGACCTACAATCGGAGGATCACTTTGAAGTTTTCTAGCAACTATTACCCCCAGGGGAATGGCATTTCTGAATCAACAAATAAGAATCTACTTGAGGTGATCAAACATCTGTTAGAACAGAATCCCTGGGATTGGCATCAAAAGTTGAAATTTGCCCTCTGGGTGGATCGCATTCGCATCAAAGCCGCCCTGGGAACATCCCCATTCCACCTAGTTTATGGTCAGAGCCCTGTATTCCCGGTCAATCTACAGATCCCAGTCTTACAATTTATGCAGGAATTTAACAATAGGGACAACATCATGGAGGTTCGACTCTTGAATCTGGTGCGAATGGAAGAACAGCGAGACGCAACCCTTGAACATTTCATGCGTCATCAAGCAGTGGTAAAAAGATGGTTTGACAGAAGAGCCCAATACAAAGCTTTTCAGATTTCAGACTTGGTCTTGTTGTGGGACAAGGCCCGGGAGAAGAAAGGAAAGCACACCAAGTTCCAACGGCTCTGGCTCGGACCATACCTGATCTCAGAAATTTGCAGGGAAAATACTTACCGCCTTAACACTCTGACTGGGGAACCTATCGCATTGTTTGTTAATGGGTAGTTTCTCAAACACTATTTTGAATGAGGGTAAGTTTGTCCAAAGTTGTATTTTTTGTAAATATCCGCTTGTAAATATCTCTTTTGGGTGCCTCGTTGCGAGGTACCCTGTCTTGTAAATAGCCTTGTCGGCTGTCCTCCGGGATAGTCCTCTGTTCCTGTCTTCATTTTTTTTTTCAATTTTCTTTTGGTCCCGGTGTTTTGTTCCGTCTTGCAAGAATTAGAATGCTCCACATAACTTTGGCCTCTGGTACAATGTCTATGGCATGGTAAACTTTAGAATCTATCTTTAGCACGGTGGAATCGACCCGGTCTCTGGGGTTCATTTCACAGGATATGGCACGTTTTGAGAAATCTCCATTGGGAATTCTTTCTCGGAATCTAGCAATCAGTGAACATAAATAATAATATAAGGAACAATTTATCAGACACACTGAAGGTAGATCGGCTGTACTGATTGGTTGACCCACGTCTGAAAATCTAAAGAAATTCCTCCCGGGTCTGGAGCTTTATCCCCTCTTCTAATATCTAGACGCAGGTGGATAGGTGAAAGAAGTACCGCCATTAAAATTAGCTAAGCTTAAGCTTAATGGTGAAAGAAGTACCACCTTCCCCTACCTGGAAATAAATAAAATAACAAGAGGAAAAGTGGGATAAAACTACGGTCTCCGAGGGAAACAAGCAAATTGATGACTGGTTCGATGTAATTAGTGCCTCTTCTCTATTCCTCCCAAAGGTCATCGGCTTCATTTCCTTCCAAAGCACACACAACACCACTGATGAAAGACTACGGACTGACTCCTGTGTGGTTGGATTTTCTCAGATATGTTGCTCCTTGCCTGTCAGACATTTCGAGAAGTGGCTTGTTCCAGTTTTTCTAACCAGAGATTATTTAGTTCTCAAATGCACTAAGGAATTTGTCCCAGATAATCGTCATTTTTTATGCCCTACATCCCCGTCCCTACATTTTGTGTGCAAAATGTTGGGTCCCCCTTTTTTTTGCTTTTGCTTTGCAGGCTTTGCCTTGTCTTTCTTTCCCTTTTGTTATCTTTCTCTGGGGTTTTCTTCCCCGGCGTGGTATTTTGTTTGTTGGTTTTCTCCTCCGAGATTCTGGTCCCGGAGGTTGTCTTTTGTTGGAAGCATGATTTTAGACTCCAGGATTCTTTTCTATGATGTTCTTAAGAATATCATCGCAAGGAATCCCCGGGCCCGGAGTCCGGAGGTTTCGCTCGTCTGGGAATTGCCAAAGGAGGAGGATTGCTTTACCGCGGGTATAAATAGAACTTACCTGTCATTTTCACACTTATCATGATTAAAACCTTCGACCTTAGAGCAAATTAAAGAGCAATTTCAAAGCAATTAGTAGAGCATTTGTAGAGACTTAGTAATAATCAAAACTTAACACCTTTTGTCGTTCTCAGGCAGTTGCAAGCACTTCATGGTGGTGATTCTCACAGTTTGAGGACTCAGGTTGTTACAGAGTTCCATCGGTAATCATCCTTCCTCCTTCACCTTCTGCATTCTCAGGTTGGTGTTCCTGCCTTCCCTCCTCTCTATTTTGCTTCTGCTTTCTGGTTTTTCTTTGGGTTTGCTTGGTTTTGTTTGTTTTTTTGTTTTGTTTTGCTTCTCTGTCTTGTCTGGTCTGTGGTCTTCTGGTTTTGCCGCCCGTTGGTGGGTTGGCTCTGCCAGAGGGTTGTTCGCCCTCTGTGCAGAGGTCATTTATCTGTAAAGTCTGTAAATTTTGTAAATAATGTAAATGGTTGTATATATGCATTTTGCTTTGTCTGATCTTCCCGCGGGCATTGACCTGGGATGTATATTCATGTATATATGTACATAGCTATATGTAACCCTTGTATATATCTCCTCATTTTCATGTATATATCCCTCGGCTCCATATATATCCTTCCGGGTGGCTAAACAAGCTGGTCGGGTCACCTCTGCTTCTATTTTCTCACCTCCAAGCTCATTTTGAGGCAGAAAACCACCTGTTTGAAACTCGGCTCTCGGCCGATTTCAAATAGGCAGTTCTCTCTCTCCTCCATCAAGGCTGTTAGGGCCTCATTTATTTCCCATGCGTGCAATTACTTCCAGCCAAGTGGCTTTCCCTTTTTGCACATTCAGACAGTTGGCTCCGTCGTCATCGCCATCACATCCATTTAATGCCAACGCACGTGGCACCCACGTGGGCTTGACAACTTTCTCTTTTATTCATCTTTGCTAACGGTCATTTCTCCGGGCCTCGGGCCTTTTACCACCACCCATCCTATGTCCTTACCAAATGCGATAAAATCCCCAGACCCGGATGTATGATACCTAAAGTTTATAGTATGTTTTTCTTTTCAGTTGCCCTTGCATGATACTAACTTTTCAGGAAGGCAAAACACCACGGTGGTAAGTTCTTCGGGTCCCAGAATAATTATTTTAATAAATGCATTCTGATGGTTGTCTTGTCTTGCAGGTTCCCGAACTTCATATTCCAAACATGTCTGAAGCATCCGCATCATCTCCGCCTGGAAGCCCGGAACTGCCAACCACAACAGAGACTAGGGCCACCGCAAAGTCAAAAATGGAGAGGGCCCTGGCAAAGCTGCCCCTCACCATGAAGTTTGTACAAGATAATGAGATTGTGGGCTCAAAGATTGAGTCCAAGGTAAAACTGATGACCGACACTAGTGTCGGGACTTGGGCAGAAATGCAGGCGCTGGTAAAGATCATGCACATCTAGCGACAGGCTGGAGATCCATTGGCGATCAACTTTGGGAACTCTGGAATCCTCCGGGCAGCTTGTTTCCCGTGCTTCATGCAATCTCTGGAGCTTATCCTAACATTGGCGAGCCACTACAACTCTTCTGTCTGGGCCGTCATGCTCGCACCTGCGGAGCCCATAGGATACCCTTTTCCACTGGTGTCTCTCGACCCAGTCACGTTCCAGGAAAGCCTGGGGATCCCACAATTTTCCAAGGCCTCGGTGGTCACAAGGACTGATACCTTGAAGCAGTTTACACAACTGGAGGATGTTGCCCGGGTAGACATGAATACCCATTGGCTCAAGGTCCCAAAGAGGGACCCAAAAAGAATGAAGATAGAGATTCCCCACTCTGAATTCAAAGAGAGCATCCAGATGGGGATGATAGCATTGGCCCGAGTCTTCAGGCAACCCTCCGCCCAAGAATTTGAAAAATGGATATATTATTTCCTCCTTGGCATCACCACCAAGGAAGGATTCTTCGACTGGGCCACCATAATTTCCAATCACGTCGATTCCGGGTTCCGGCAACTGAACCAAAAGAAGAAGTTCTATATGTCTTCTTACATTTTCTGGGCCCTGGCACAACAAAGGCCCAACTCTCAAGGCCTTCTCACTGACGGAGTACTCGGGATTGGCCCAAGACAAAAGGTGTTGTGGGACCATTTCCCACAAATTCAATGGGAAGCCAGTTTCCCTAGTTTCTGTTGAGTAAACGACGTGTTCATTTACTACCATCTGCTTACACCAACCCGGGATGCTGGATACCGCCTGTCAACTGAGGCGATGAAGTTAGTCAGCAGCTACGGGCATTACTATGTTCAATTCCAATAGCACTCATACATTAGGGTCGCCGGCTTCTCTGGGAAACCCTACTTGGTGCCCAGGCACTGTGGGGACAAGATCGTGCTGCTGGAATATTGCCAGCAAATAATGGAGCTGCACACCTTCTTGGCCCTCAAGAAGGTCCCCAACATTTTGTTCCCAATCTCCTGCGGGAATTACACATGCAGTCTGGCCGCCACGAAGGAGGCAGACAATGAGTTTAAAAGCTATAACTTACAAGAGTTCTATCTGGCGTGGAAGAATATTGATTCGCATGGCCAAATTGGAACGGCACTGCCCCAGGCTTCAGAGCCCCATCGAATACATATGGAGGATTTCTGGGTAGATTTCCAAGATGACGTGGAGGTGTGGAGCAGGCATTATGTCAGAATGACAGCCAGAATGATGCAGAAGCTACAGCTCTAGAAATTTCCAGCCGACTTCTCAGACGCCGCCCCCACTGAGGACCCCCAGTATAAAGAAAAGGGGATCGACAAAAGAGCCCTTCCACCAGTAAATTGGGCAGCCTAGGAAGAGCCCACAATTGAAGACTTCACCCAGGAAGTAGTAGAGCAAAGCCATGCCTACTTCAAGAAAGTGTGCCCCGGGAGTACTCGCCAGATAGCCCAGCCTGCACTGAAGCCAACTCCACCACCATTACCAAGATTGACCCCGGGGGCCGGGACTTCTTCGCAAGGTGCAGACAAAGGGAAGAAAATAGCTACAACCCCTTTCGCACAAGAAGTCCCCATAGCCGAGCAAATAAAATAATCGATGGCAGCTTCCTAGAAAATGAGAGAACAGTTAATTATGAAGCTGGCCACCCCACCACTGATGACTAGGCCACTTCGTCCTCCTTCCTCCCTGTCATTGGAAGCTTTAATGGTCAAGGTGACGGGGGTGGATCCGCTGGAAGTAGTGGTAATTAAAGATGCGGGACCCCCTCTGGTAACCTGGAGGAAGAGGAAGCACATAAAACAGCCCAAGGTAGAACCAGCGCCAGCGGCGTCCCTCCCTCGGGAAGTGGAGATTCTTTCTTCCAGTTCCCTGGAGCCAGAGAAAGAAACAGAGCCTGCAAAGGTCCTGGCCAGTCCCCCTCCAGAAGAAGATTTTGATGTATTTGCAACCGATGAATTCGGGAATTTGCAGGGGGACGATACACAAGCAGGGACAAAAATCCCGGTGGTGGGACAAAAGGCTGCAGAGCAAGAAGACTTGGAACAAGAACCTGCACAAGAATAGGAACAGCAGGTAGAAGAGGAGCCAGAGCCAGAGATTATCTCCGGGGCTCAAGAGATGCAAGGCTCGGGAGTGGACCAACTAAAGCTAAGTGAACAAATGGCATCCACTGGGGAACCGGACCTTCGGGAATAACCGTAAATCCAGCTGCCATGTTCCCAAGGCCACTCCCAGGGGTGACCTTCGGGCAGGTTATCACAGTGGCCCAAACTCTAAATCTTGGCCCGATACCTCCCCTGCTGCCGACAAAAGAAGAAATTCTGGCAGAAGAAGAAGAAAAGGGAGAAGAGCAGCACAAAGAAGAAATCCCCAAGGAAGCCTATCAGGGTCCAGACCCAATGCCAGATGTATAGGACCAGGCTGAGGAGATGGAGATTGAAAATAATGTGGCTACAGAAGAAGTTGAGGTAGGGAGGGGAATGGATGAAGTTCACATTGAAGAAGAGCAACAACCACCAGACACTGGGAGAGAATCAGGAGAACAAATTCTGGTAGGAAGGCCGCCTCTCCCACCTAAGTGGCTGGTAGAAAGCAGAAAGACAAAAGCTCGGTCCGCACCGGTGATTTCTCCCTCCCTGGCCGAAATGATGGCCCTAGCTCAGGCCCCGCCAAAGGCAAAGAAGGCACGAACAGTTCATACTCTATGAACTGGGTTGGGCAGAGAGACAGTTGTCATTGTGGCAACACCTCCCCCAGACACCGATGAAGCAACCGCAGACCCTGCAGATTACAATGTTGCAGAGGTATCCCTGACAAGAGGGGAAAGTAAGGCGAGGTAGATCTGCTGAAGGAGGCAGCAAGGGCAGTTGAAGCTCGATATGAAAAAGAGGCCTAGAGGCTCAAAGCGGAGAAAGAAAAGAATGGAAACCTTATGGGGTTGCTTACTGAGCTGGCTAGACCCATCAATGTCGCCCCTCCAGAGACCTCTGCAGCAGAAGAAATACCAAAAAGTGACATAGACTCCCTGCGAGTGATGAAAAAGAAGGCCCAAGCAGTAGACAAATGGGTCGCCCTACAAATAGAAAACACCTAGCGTTTCCTTGCGTCCACTCTCCTGGACTTGTACACAGCCAGGCAAGTTATTCACCAGGCGGAAGCACTCATTGAGCAGTGGGAGAGTGACACCGAAAATTACCAAGCGTGGAAGGTAGAGCTTGAAGAGCTCCTCACCTTGGGAGAAGATATGATTTCCGAATCTGGAATTCTAGGTGAGGAATCATTTGATTTTGTAAGGACTCAGCACGCCAGACTTGACCTCACATTGGAGGTAACAAAGAAACTAGTACAGTCCTTGCAAGAGAAGGTAAACAATGTAAAATATCCTTCTAATTTATACAGTTCTTATGTAATAAAGATTTTCGGGGCTGATCCCCTTAGTACAGATATATACACCCCCGAAGATTCAATTTTGGGGAGTTTTGATGAAATAATGCAATCCCGATATCAATCCCCGAAGGGGATAGACGGGGCCCAAATGGAAAAATTAACCCAAATGATACTTAAAGGCCGTGACGCGGCGAGGATGGCGGATGGATTTAAAGAAAATGTTCCAGACCTGGGGGAACAAGTTGAGGTTGCCAAGCACAGAAGGGCCGGCCTGAAAGATATAGATGAAGATGCCATTTCCCGTCTCCTCTAGGCTTTCAATGACAATAAACAGCCTTGAGTTTTCTCTGGGGACCGGATAGAACTTGAGTGTTAAGTATTCTTTATTCTTTTTAGGGACGCAAGTTCCTGGAGCTCAAAATCCTGGATCCAAAGTTTTGTATTCTTTAAAGTGGTCTGCGTCCCGGTCCCCGAGGCCGAGGCCGACCGGTCACTTTCAGAGGTGGTTAATAAGAATGTCAGAGGGTGGTTGGCCACATCATGGGGCATTGGCTTGACAGTTGGTCTTCTGACATGGTGGTCTTCTCAAGGCGCCGCTCGAGGGTACATCTGGCACATTGGAGACAGGGCACCGCATTTCCCATTTATGAGGCATGTAGCCTCGGTCCCCGGGGGACCTACTTTCTTCTTTCTCCTCTCTGGCTCTCTTCTCGAGACTGATTCTTCTGCTGCATATTCTTGTCTTATTCTTCTGACATGGAAGACCTATTCCATCTCTAGGTCTTTTGTAGGGTGGCGCAGGTAGTACCGGCCCCCCAGATATTGTATTTTATTGGAATATTGATGTAAACAGGGTTAGGGTTAGCAAAGAGTTGTATAAATAGGTAGATTGGCCCATTTCCAAGGGTCAGAAAAATTGATGATTTTGTTGTCCATAGCAATAGCAAAGTGATTTCTCTTTTTAAGTTGCAGAGCTCAATGCTCCATCGGTCTGTTCTTGGTAGTTTGATGCTCCCCTGGAGCCTCCATTGTATCATGCACCAGTGCTTGCTGGACTGAATATTAATGAAGAAGGAAGGATTCTTGGCAATGATGTTGTTGGCATTCTTGCTTCTTAGTTAATACTATTTCCTGTTTTAATGTTCTGTATGTCTTTTACTCTGGTATGTTAAAGTAGATTAACGAACTCTTTTCTCTCGCTACTAATAGAATGCTAGCTGATGGTTATGTGTTTCTTCGATATTTATTGTAGTCTACCAGAGTATTATTGATGTTCCAGATATTTTAGAATGACTATAGTTAGATGAAATACCTCTAACCTTGCAGGATCTTTTTCTCTTTATTTGTTAAGTATAAAACGCTCGAAAAACCCTTACTTTGGTCGAATCTCTGGAGATGATGAGTTGAAAAAACCAGCTATACCCCTCGAAAAGAGTCACCTCTCCCAACCGAGCCGCGCACCGTCGTGACCCGACACCCAGGTGCTTGAAGGCCCGGAGGATTTATTTCCCCCAGACAACCTTTACAGGCAGAGTTGGCCGATTTCCCCAGAACCCGGTGACAACTTATGACTGTTGGCGGACCCGGTCAGCAAAACCCCGTCAACAAATATCATAATATTATCCAAATAAACAATCATAAAATTACACAAAAATATCTTGAGAACTTCATTCATCAACCTCATGAAAGTACAAGGTGCATTAGTCAAACCAAAAGGCATAACCAACCACTTATATAAACCTTCTTTTGTCTTGAAAGCAGTCTTCCATTCATCACCTTCTTTGATTCTAATCTGATGATAGCCACTCTTCAAATCAACCTTGGTAAAATACATTTCTCCACTCAATCAATCCATTATGTCATCCATCATTGACATAGGAAACCTATACTTCACTATTATATTATTGATAGCTCTAGAATCACTACACATTCTCCACTCTCCATTCTTCTTAGGTGCCAATATAGCAGGTACAACACATGGACTCAAGCTTTCAACAAATCTTGTACGTGTCTGTTAAGTTCTTCATTCTCAGTAGGTGTCAATCTATATGGTGCTTTAAACATAAAACTAGCTCCAGAAATCAGGTCCATACAATGACTTATACTTCTCACCAGTGGTAAACCATCAGGAATATCCTCTAAAACAATCTCCTTGTGTTCATTCAACAAGTTTTGAATTTCGGCTGGCACTCGGTCTCCACCATCTTTTGTTTCTTAGAATTTACTATTTTCTGTCAACTATACCCTGTCACTTGGCCATTATTATCATAACTCAGCTTCTTAGGGATTATAGAAAAACTCACTTGGTTCTTCATTTCTTTCTCAAATTTCTTTCCATTAACCATGCAAATTTTCATAGTAGTATAGTTTATCTCATCTGGAACCTCAATCAAAGGTAACAATGTTTTCTTTCTCTCATTCACCCAAAGAGTATATTGATTCAATCTACTATCATGCATAACATGTCTATCATACTACCAAGGTCTACCCAACAGAATATGAAAATAATCCATAGGCATAATATCACACAGAACTTCATCAAAGTAATTTCCAATCTTTAATTTCACAACACATTTCTCACTTACCAACAAATTATGCTCATCCTTGATCCATGAAACATGATAGGGTTTAGGATGTCTCAACCTCTGCACTTGCAACTTTGTAACCAGCTCCTCTGATGCCAAATTCGATAAACTTCCACTGTCAACAATCACTTTACAACATTTTCCTTCCATCTTGCATCTGGTCTTAAAAATACTTCTCCTCAGAACAAGTTCTTCATCCACTCAATTATTACAGAAAGCTCTCCTTACCATCAGGTTTTCTCCTACCTTAGGTCCACTTGGGGAACCCTCAAGATCCTCTTGTATCACAACATTTATATGAGTTTGTCCATTCCCATCAGAGTGTCTACACTTGAAAGAGCTATGCCCTTCTTTACCACATCTGAAACAATTACCACTAAAACCACCTCTACCTCTTTCTCGATAGGAACTAGTACCTCCTCAATAAGAACTACCACCTTTCCACTCTGTCTTTCTTTTATCTTCTATTTTCCACTCATATTTTCCCTTATCTTGTGCAGAATTATCAGATCTTCTACCTTCACCATAAGATCTACCTGTTGCCCAATTTTTCCACCCTTGTGCACTTTGCTCAAAAACCCTGAAAAAACCCTAAGTTCTCAAGTGTTAAACGATGTATTTCTAAACCCTAAGCCATGTCCTTATATTTCATCGTTACCTTTTTCAAGTTACTTAGGACATGTGCTTTAAGTCAGGTCGCTTGATCGCTGTATCAGAATCGAATATGCTAAATCATCTCCCGACTTCACTTTTGCCTTGTGTCGCGTAGTCTTGTTAAGAAATGGAATATTCCTTTAGCTTCTCAAGACTTGGCGATCTCTCTTTAGTTGGGTTGTCGCTTGATTCCATGTTATAATCTTTAAAGGGAATGGGACCCAACTTCAGTTGGGTGATCGCGTGAAGAAATGGCAAGTCAAAGAAATGTCTCCCGACCTTGCGCCTACTTCATGTCGCATGGTCGTTGGATCAGCTCAGTCAAGCAGTTAAGGTTCTTTCTTCAGTCGCGTGGTCTCGTGATAAATGGCGGTTAGTGGATAACAGTCACGACTCAGCGACTAATGGTTTCATGCTAAGAGATTTCCCTCAGTCGGGATGTCGCTAGATAAG